>QLSR01001485.1:992487-1009879 GCA_031780015.1 Citrullus colocynthis
TTTTTTTTTTTTTTTTTGGGGTTTCCACATCGATGGGCAAAAATAGTACCCAAATTACATAAATGTTAAAAACTTCCGATGTTTACAAATCTGTTTGCACAAATTAATTAGGAACTTTTATATAATATGTCAATTAGTAACCTTTCAATATTGTCATTTGTATTATTTTTTTTCCTTTTTATAAAAATACTGAATAGGAGAAAACTTTTCCATATTCTAACAGGATTGAAATAAGGAAAAAAAACAAAAAAAAAAAAAGAAACTTCCTTCTTTTGAAATCAACTACATAAACCAAAATTTTACAAACCTGCCCATTTCCAAAACAAAACATAATAAAAATATTCAAAAATTCCAATTAAATAATAAAAACTAATAAAATAACTGATTCTACTACGGGTATTTTGGTAAGCGCAAATTAAAACAAAATGATGAAAACCCATGAAAAAAAAATAGAGTTATCTTGAGACTTTTTTTTTTTTTTTTTTTTTTTAAATATACCCTAAAGTTAAGTATTTTTTTACTCTATTTCTCAGTTTTTTTTTTGTTAATTATATAGCTTTATTTTAAAATATTTTGGGTGAAATGTTATTAGTTATTATAATTTTTATAGACAATTAATTTTTTACAGTTAATTAAAACTAATTCTTATATGACCTTTCAGCTAAGTTTTATTTCATTAAATAAAAGAATGATTTTTTTTTTCGAACAGAATGAATACTTTTTTATTTATTTCATTTGTGTACTTTGTTCATTATCGTTGTATATACCAACTTTTCATCCATCGTGATTTGTGGTTTTCGTTCATATCGTTTTGTCGTTATTGCTCTTTCTCTCATTCATTTTCCAGCTTCTTTTAACGGTTGAATTCAAGGTTTTTTATTTTTTTTTTATTTTTTTATTTTTTTAAATTATTGAAAAAGTTAGGGAGTTTGATTCTAATGTTCTGCATTTACATATTAGTAGTGGAATTTGAATGATTGTATGTTTCAATATATTAATAATGACAATACTAGTAAATTTGTGCGGTAACAATATATGCATTTAACACAATAATTTGTCTTAATTAATTTTTCTATTACAAAGATTTTTTTTAGTGAGGTGGAGATTGAACTTCTAATCTCTAGAGACGAAGATCAAGTCAACTACCACTGAGTTAAACTACTTTTAACTCTATTACAAAGAATTTTATTTTAGTGCTATAATAAAAAAAAAATTAAGGTGAGTTAGCATTAAATAATTTAATGACATATTTGCAATAATTCATTAAATTTAAATTGTAACCATAAAAAAATTTTAAAAGATAAAATGGACTAAACAAGTTTTTGAAAGGTTCTTGCTTTTTAATATAGTATAGCATGCATACATATAGACTATAGATGGACTTATTAATTTGATTTTATACTATACTTTAAAATCATATAATTAAAGAAATATTATTCAACTTATTAGTTAAAGAAAAATAATAAAACTTATCCTATTTTAATTTTTCATATTTCACAAAAATTATTATTGATGATTAATTTTAAATTTATTATTGATAATTAAATATTAAAAAAAATTGTGAGACATTAGGTTTTTCTCCTTGAACAACATAAATTTGTAATAGATGACTAAGTTTTCAGTTTTTTTCCAACCAATATGTTAAACAAAAAACAATACATTTATCCTATCTATACATTCATATTTTTCTCAACTAAATTTGCACATAGCAGTTAATAGACACAAACCTTTATTTAATTTCATCAAAGTTGAGTTGTAACATTACAAAGTTAAAAATCAAGGTAGTAGATACAATACATGCGTCATCCTTTGCAACTTTAGATATACCATCACAATTGAGAAGTTTTAAAGAATGGAATAGCTTTGAAAACAATGTGGGAGAAGAAAATTGAAAAAGGATAAAGTTCTAAGTGTTGGTGAAAAAAAAAAAGTGATCATCCTTATAGTGGTAGAAGGTGTAGATATACAAAACTTTTAAAATTTTAAAATTTTATTAAATTTAATTTTTAATTAAATTAATGAAAATAAAATATTTACAAGTAGTAGGATAGTGGGATGTCTTACAATTGAATTAATTTGAAATTGATTTAATAAAAATAAAGATAAATTTATAAAGTAACTGCAATCCATGTTCTACAATTTCTTTTGGCGTTACAAGTTGCTGAAAAAAAAATCCATGTTTATTTGATTAAATAACTAAATGGATAAAATGAGTGTTTTTTTTTTTTTTTACTAACAGATAAAATGAATGTTTTTTTTTAAATACGATTCTACTACTGCCAATGGCCAGTGATGTGGGAGAAAAATGACTCAAAGTAAATCCGGAATAAAAATGAATAATTAATGTTAGATAAAATGAGTGTCAGGTATTCTATTTGAATGATGAACAATTAATGCTTGAATGTAAAAAAATAAAAAAATAAGAAAATAAAAGAATTATAATAATTATTAAAATGATAATAAATAGAAATTCAAAATGGTATTGTAGTCTAAAAATGTTTTCCAAAAATCTTTACTTTTCAATATATAATATTTGTAATTAAATAAATTTAAACTATAAAACACTAGAAAAAGATAAAGCAAAAGAAAAAAATACAAGAAACAAAAGGAAAAAATATGATACAAGTTTTTGTTTTCTTGTTTATTTTTTTTGAAAAAAAAACAAAAATAATTATCAAATATATTTATATTTTTAGTTCTTAAAAAAAACAAAAAATAAAAAACAGAAAACAGAAACGTTATCAAACTTGACTACTACTTGTCTCACAAGTCGTCCAAATCCAAAATCTATATATGCCACTTGCCCAGTAGCTCAAAATAATCAAAGGCCAATTAGGGATTACATTTTGCACATGTTTACTAATTGCTCACTGAGTAATTGACTACATCTCGATAACTATAAGTCATCTCACATGAAGCTTTGGGACGAAATCTAAATAAAAGTGTAAATTGATACACTTATGAAAGTTCAAGATATAAAAAGATAGTATTTATAATTTTAAGATAAAAATTGATATTTTACTTAAAAAATTTAATTATAACATTTATTAAAAGTCGGGGATACTAGATCACTAGTGATTAAAAGAATTAAAAAAAAAAAAAAAAGAAAGTGTGAAATTTGCTATCATTTTGTTATATCAAATGAAGATCCTTTTGTGCTATTCAACATGAGACATCATGGGGTGGAAGAATGGTGATTGATTATTACACACTTTCACAAAATTTCTTAAAAGTTTTTAGAATGTCTTTGATAATATTTGTGTTGATGCATTTTTTTCCTTCCAAAGAGTATCTTGTTATTTGATTCTCCCTTCACAATCATCTTTACTTTTTTATTCATTAAGTGATGCTATCTTTTATTTAATGCTATATCTTAGACATTTGACTTCTCAAAAAGAATTAATTAAATTATATTGATGGTATTGAAGATTTGATATCACTTTAAATAACTTTTATATAATTCGGACGAATCAATTGAACTTCCTAATTTTTTTATTTCCCAATATAACAGGAAACAATAAAATATTAAAAGCAACCTTGAATTACCAATTCAAATGATAAATGTGAGCTGCCAGGTGAATGACCAATGAAACATAAAATGATAAAATCGATTTTAAAGTTATAAAATTTATCTCTCCATAATAGAAATGGGTTGAAAAAAATCAATTATAATTGTAAATGTGTAATGAACATGAAATAGGTAGGATTACGACAATTCTCGTTTATATTTTTAATTGAAATGAGATCCATTCATATTTACAACAATTTTTTTCATTTACTCATTCAATTCTCAATACTTAAACTTTTCTTTTATATTTTAATGAAAACTAAGAAAAATTTTTGATATAAATACTTTTGGAAATCAGACTATACTTTTGTTGACATGATTTACAAATTAGATAATATTATTTAATTTATTCAAAATCGTAGATGAAACATCTCTTGGAGAAACCATAAAAAATCGTTTCTTCAAGAGGGAACAATTGTGTTTCTTGTTTATGAAATTTCTTGGCGGTTTTCAAAAGTTAGGAATTCAAGTTTTTTTTTTTTTCTTTTTTTTCTTTTAACAAATGTAAAAATTATAATTTAAAAATTGAAATGAAACAAACATAAATTTCAAAGACAAAAAATAAAATTAGTAATCGTTAGCAAACTTAAACTAATAACTTTTAAAGTAGTAATCAATGTCTTATTCGCTAAGTTAACTAATAACCTTTTTTCTTTATATATAGTACCATAAGAGTAAAAAGATGTAAACGAAAGACTTCTTAGTTGCTAAGACATACTACCATAGTTTAAATATAATTTAGTTATAATACAATTATCAAATTTTACATTACATAATACAAATAAGTTATGGAGCAAAATTAACAACAACAATACAATATGATTATTTTTATTCTTCAAATGTTATCTAAATTTGATCAATGGTGTTATTTGTCATTCGATCATTCGATTTAGATAATGATGATTCATATACAATTCAATTCTATTACTTGTGTAAGTTAATCTTATAGCTGTAAAAAATGGAAGTGTGTGTAAATACAATTTTTTAAAATTGAAATTGTATATTGCAAAATGAAAATAATATAAATTTAAAATTAAAATAATATATAAATTTAAAATATCAAAAAAGAAAAAGAAAAAGAAAATTAAACCTAGACCCACAGACCGATAAGGTAAGCCATCCCTTAACCAAGAAGGCATACGAAACACTACAAATAGGAAGTGGAGATATTACTTTGTAGTTTCTGAAATTCCACCCTCCATTTTCGAAAAAAACAAGGATCGTGTTTCATAAAAAATTAAAAATAAGAATAGAAAATAAAAAACGAAAACGTAATTGGACGAATCTTACGCTTACTTTGACAGTAATAAAAATAATATAATAATTAAATTGAAATTAGTTCAACGAAAAAATTAACCTGACCTTTCTTTCTTAAATTTTGAATCTGTGTCACCTCTCGTAATTTGTTTGTACTTAAAAAAAAAATAATAATAATAATAAAGATAGAAGTAATTGATTAAAAAGATTTTTTTTTTTTTTTTTTTTTTTTTTTTTTTTTTTTGTGGATTAGGTTTTTATTAGAATGAATGGCAGTGGTAAAGGTGGGCGACGAGGCCTTTTAAGTCCCCGAAAAGATAAATATTTATTTTCTCGTATCACAATTCCCTTCCCACGCAGACAAGATTTTCATCTGGCCCCACCCGCTCTGCCAAGAATGCATAATATTTTAATTGTTAATTGTCCCACCATCCCCCTAACCATTTTCCTTTTTATATGTCATAAATAAATGATAACCAAGATACACTTATTATTATTATAATAATAATAATAATAATAATATATAAAAGAACTATATTAACCGCCTAAGTATCCACTACAAGTGGTAGTTGATTTGATATCCTATATTAAAACTTTTATATGTGTCTTAAAAGTGCTCCACTATACTGTCTCAAAATTATTCAAAATTTAAAATTTAAATTACTCCATATCAGTATTGAAATTACTCCATGTCAGTATAATAGGATTTTAAATTAGAATGACTAGCATTATTTTGATGGTCTTGGATATAATTTTTTAGATTGATGATGATTATTTGCAAGATTGAGACCTAAATGTGTTTTTCGTGATTAAAAAATAGGATGTTTATGATTTTATTATATTTTTTTTTTAAAAAAAAAAACTCTAATAGTGTGCAATTGTGAGGCACACTTGATTGTAGTAGCATTGGAATTGGATTGTATTGAGAGCGTGTTTCTACCTTTTTTTTTTTTCTTGTATGTGTGTTTATCCAATTTTAAGAAAAACTCTACTTTAATTTTTTTTTTTATTAATTTCATAAAGAAAGTTTTTGCATGTCACCTACATTTGAAAATGTAGTTAATTTTTATTAGAGCAATTGAAATTTATTGTCTACACAACATGTCACGTTGAAGGTTTGATATATGGTGATAATTTATATATCTATTTGATTGTTATTGTACAACTTTTTGTTTCCCAACTTCTAGTTATTCTAAATGTCTAATTTAGTGTTGTTACTCCTAATATTAGCCATCTATTTTATATGGGATTGTCGCTAATATTGATGAGTAACCTATTAGATAAGACATCTATTTTCTTAAAGATAAAAACTAAATTTTAGTTATTTTTTAGAAATTGAATGACTAAAGGTTTAAATGCTCCTATTCCTATATCATGAAATTAATAATTTTGGTCCAATACTTTTTCAACATTGATTTTATGGTACTTTTGGAAATGTCTATTGGATTTTTGTTGTTTTAAAATGTTATTACAATTTTAAGATTGAAAATTTTATTTATTTTGAAAAAGAAAAAAAAAGGGGGGGTTAATTGATGTGTTGGGCAGTGATAGACGTTGGATTTTGATCAGGCGGTAGAGAGAAGTTTGGAATAAGAAGGTGTAAGAAAGATAGTGGAGATGAGCAGCAGGTTAATGGAACCCATAGGAAATGTTAATAATAGCGAATAAGACTTTGTTGGAAGACAAACCCACTTTCAGTACTGTACTTCCCAATTCTTTTTCCTTTTTTGTTCTTTTGTTTTTTGTTTTTAAAAATATTCTTAAAGTCATCAGTTATACATTACAAGTGATTTAATGACAATCATATCCCTCCTGAAGGCGACAAAACGAGGTAAAAATGTATGTTAAAAGTAAAATACGCAATTTTTCCTCCTTAACTATTTTCTCTTATTAACACTTTTACACCACTATTCTCCAACATTTATGGGATATTTATATCATTTCTAGTTTGTTCGTAATTCTAAGCTTTTACCATTCGATTAATTAATAGCTATTTGATTATTGAATTTAAAACATATTTCATGAGATGTCTGTGTGTGTGTATATATATATATGTATTAGTTTTAAGTTTGTTTATTATTAATACCTTTAAGAAAATATAACCAAATATTAAATAACCAACACTTTTCTTTTTGCAACAATCCAAATAGACTCAGAATTCTTACAATTTAAGATTTATTGATACAACTTTGAGAGTCTTAAGTGCCAAACTTGTAGTTTGATTCTTTGTTTCTTCTCTAAATTCTATTTTAATGGCTGAACTTTCTTAAGTGAATCAATTTAGATTGTTATTATGATTTTCGGCTATTTTCACTTGACTCTATTTAAAATTACCTCAAAGTCGCTTAATAAAATTTTTCACAAAGTGAAAAAAAATATATATATATGTAATGAATGCATTCTAAATAAGTAGAGAATTAATATGGGTATAAGAAAAATCAGTAAAATTTAATGAAAACCCACACTACATTGTCTATTTGATTCTTGCATATTAAGGTAGGCATGTAAAGAAGCAAGAAGGGAGAGAAAGATAATGTGTAATATGAGAAGTTAGTGAAAAACGTGTTTTAAGAGAGTGATTAGTGAAAAAGAAATTGTATATTATATATATGAAAGAGAATTAGTGAAAGGACGTATGTACACACTAAAAATTGATGCGAGTGTCTGATGAAAAGTGAGGGGAAAATGTGTGTAAAGAGATCGATTAGGAAGAACCCTTAAAAGTAAAAATGTGTTAGGACCTAAAAGAAATAGAAAAGCAAAAACACAAAAGCAATTGCCTGACCGTACTTTCATATCTCTCTCTCTCTCTCTATATATATATATATATAAAGTAGAAGTGTGACCTCCTAAATTTTTGGTAATTTTAAAGTAATTATAAAAAATTATTTAGTTAATTGTTTGAATTTTGAGGTTTAATTAGATTAAGTTTTGGAAATAATTCAATTTAAGGTAATGTGATAAAAGATTTGGATTTAATTCCACTAGTAGAAAATTGAATTTAGGTTGGAGACTTAAAAAGTGGCTTTAATTTGAAGATTTTGGTTTTAGGTGAGATTTAATGATTTGGTAAATTTAAAGGAAATTGTTGATAAGTTATATTGAAATTGAAGTTAATTAGAAAAGATTTGATTTGATTTGATGAGTTTGAAAAAAAATATATTAAATAAGTTTAGGAAAGAGAAAGAAAGGGAAAGGGAAAGGAAAAGGAAAAGATACAAGTTTATATATAAAGATTTGGAATCATGGTTTTATTAGGGAAAGAAAGAAATATGTTTATTTTCTTCTTCTTCTTCCCCAGTGTGAACTGCTGCTTGATTTTCTCTCTCCTTCCTCGATCGTTTCTTTGCCGCTAGCCATCCTTCACGCTCAGCGCGCTGCCGCCATCACAGGTTGTCATATTCGTTCGTTAGTTCTGTCAAATTTTGGTTAGGCCACTTAATTGAAGTCTGGAGGTTACTTGGAACCAAGTCACTTATTGGTAAAATATTTGAAATTTTTGGTAGTGAATTATATGATTAGTTTAAGCCAGAGCTTTGTATCTAACGTCAAATATCCTAGTCATTATTTTGGTTAAACCTAAATAAAAATTTCTTATCTAAAATAGTTTAGATCCAAAAAAAAAAAAAAAAACTAAGAAAAAACATCTTGCTTGAAGTCCAAGGATCTCAAACCTATAAATAAGAGTTATGTACCCATTTGTTGATGAGGACAACAAAACCTAATTCAGGTATATCTTCACGATGGTATGATATTGTTCACTTTAAGCCTAAATCCTCATAGTTTTGTTTTTGAAACCACTCCAAAAGTGCTCATACCAATGAAGATAATTGTCCCACTTGTATACCGACGTGGGACTTTGTTTGCATTCCTAACATTTGTAAGTCAAAAAAAGAAAAAAGAAGAAAGAAAAAAAAGTAAAACTAGAGAGTTAGACAAACTTGGAGTGAGGAAAAGTGATCGGTGTGTGAATATTGAGAGAGTGAAAAAAAAAACTTCTCTAAAAAAATGTCCATATTTATAATTTTTTCTTACTACCAAGCACTTGTCTCTCTTTTGTATCAATTTCCTCAACAAAACATGCAATCAAAAGAGAGATTACTAGCTAAAAAGAGATAAGCAGCTACGAACCATTTTCAATGAAAGCATATCAGTTGAGGGTAATTGAAATACCATTACAACTTAATAATAGGTGACATTTTCTAGAAATCGAGAGATGAATTAAAGGTTTTCGAAATTTTAGTCCAACAATAAAATTTATGTTCAAGATGTGCTTTTTAGCCATTTAAGAAACACTCTTTAAAAATTTTATTATAACATTCTAAAGCATAATTTAAAAGTCGAAATTATTTGGGAGCAATTTCGAAATAGCAAAAATTGAAAAAAAGAATATATATATATATATATATATTTTTTTTTATGTTAATTTATAACTACTCTGGGGGAAATGAGAAAACTCTTATGACCAAAGTAACTGGTATTGGAAGCATTTAAAAGATTTTCCTATAGTGTACAACTAAATATGAAAATGATTTGTCAGTAAAGTAGTGCATACTTTAAAGGATTTTTTTTCTCTAGCTAGAACCACTCAAGAAGCTACTCTCAAACAATTTTATTAGAAGGAAAAATTAAAATATCGATATTGATATAAAAATGAATATCTCAACATTCAAAATGTTACCAATTATATTTGATTATATTGATATTAACAGATATAGTTTCCAAATTAAGAAATTAGAAAAATTATTTTGAACAATAAAGAAACTATTTTCTCTTGTTAATTAAACAAGTTATAAATATTTATACTCATATTGGTCAGTAATTCATGATACTTTAAAGAGTTTGTCGCTAGCTAGTATTTATATAAGGATATCAAGATATCAATGTCGAACTCTATAAACATAATGATGATTTTTATCATATTGTTCTCTTTCAAGATTTCACTTCTTTTTCTATCGACCTCAGTTTTTCAAAATTAAAATAAGTAATCGGCAAGTCCTTTATAGGAGTACGATGATGTTCAAAATATATGTAACTGGTGGTAATTAAGTGAAATATCATTGCATATTACTGTTGTTATTGTTATCGTTATATTGTTTAAAATATTCTAATGTTTAGAGATAATTTATTTAGGACAACAAACCCTCCACATATCTTTACAATGTATGATATATTGTCCACTTTCGAGCTTAATCTCATGATTTCACTTTTTCTTTTAACCAAAAAATGCCTCATATATCAGTAGGGGATAATTAGCTTTCTTATACTACACATATTTCTTATCTAGCGAAAGTAAAATTTTGATCGCATTCTCCAACTATTTATCTCTAAGAAAAAAACGCTATGTAGTCACCCTTAGAATATTTGTTCATGCATGTGTCTTTGCTCTCCTAAGTTGGGTGTATGAAAAACTGATCCATCCAATCTAACTTGTATAATTTAGGCTAGGGTTTAAATAAATAAAAATTTTATGGGTTTAGTTGGTTTATAGGTTTACCTGAAATCACCTAAACTAACTTGAACTTATTATTAATTCTTTTAGAAAATTTTTCATTTATGATACTATTTCAAATGTAGGAAAATGAATCAAAACATTTACAAATATAGCAAAATTTTATTGTTTAAATGGGATAGATTGCAATAGACTACTATTTATGTCTATCTGTGTCATGATAAACACATATAATAGTCTATCATGGTCTATTGGGATCTATTGTAGATAGATTGTGATATTTTGATATTATTTTTAAATATTTTCAACATTTTTTTCATTTAAAATAATTTTCCTTATATATACGTATATATGTATTTTCATTTCATTTAATTTCATGATTTTTTGAATAACTTATTATCCAACAACTCCTAAAAATATTCTTTTAGCACTTTGAAATTGAGTGGTTAATCTTAACCAATATATAAAATAATAAATAAATTTTTACATATTAACATTTTCCTTAACTTTAGAATAAAAGTTTAAATAAATGATTCGAATAATCTGAACCAACCTAGCCCAAATGTTTCATGGTTGGGTTGGATTCTTTATATAATAAAAGTTATTTGAGTTTAAGAAGCTTATAACTCCAACCATTGAATTGAGTCTAAAAGATACTCTAGTTTAAATCTAACCAAATCTAGAATACCTCTATTGATTAGTTGAAAGCTTTCTCTTTATATAGACAAAATCCATGTCATTCGTAGTGGTTGCCCCTCATAAAACACTATATAGCTACCCAACCTTAGAATAGCTGTCCATGCATGTCCCCAACTCTCTTCATTTTCAAGAGCTTGCTCTTTAATTATCCCATACAAAATTCTTTGAACATTTCAAGTAGTGGAAGGACTTCCTTTTGGACCACACCACCCACACAAAATGCCATATATAACATTATGGAATATACAAGGATAGTGTTTAAATTTACCTTATCTTTCCTCTGAACAAAGATTATCATTTAATTGTCACTTTTGCAACTTCTTATCGAACATTTAATTAGAATATAATTTATTCATCCCCAGAAATCACAATATGGTTGCATGCTTAAGCCTCATCCTATATTATTTAGTTTAACGTAATAATATAACAATTATATATGTTTGAGGCATGGTTTTAATGTACAACTTGTTAATGGTAAATAACTTTTACATTATCTCCTACAATAGTATGATATAGTTTCGTATACGTTTTTCTAATTAATAAATATGAGACAAGACTTTGGATTGGATATGTGTGTGTATACATATAGGAAGAAGAAAGAAAAGAAAGGAAAAGAAAAGAAAGCCTCACAGTAATGAAATGAAACGAGAGGAGTGAATTTAAGTGGAAGATGATATATATGTATAGAAGGAAATGGATAATGACAAAGAAAAACGCACACCGTTTTGGAATTGGGGAAGACGAGGCGCGTGTTGGACACCAAGGAAGAAGCGCGTGTGGAAACGTAACTCAATTAGAGACATTTTACATCCTCAAGCACACGAAAGAAGTAATAATAAAAATAAAAAAGAAATAAGATAGAAATATAGGATAGCAGCGAAAAGAAAGAAAGCATAGCCACAACCAAAATAGAATACACCACATAGACATAGGGAAGATAGGGACATAATCGTCATAATTCTCCTATCTTTTTTTTTAAGGTTTACCCCTAAACCCAATTCTCTCTCTCTCTCTCTCTCTCTAAAAGAAAATAATTAAAAAAATAAATAAAAAAGTTTCTGTGTCCTCTCCATATTCAACTGAAAACGACTGCAACCATGCCCAAGTAACCTGTGGTCTACTTTCTCTCTCTCTCTCTCTCTCTCTCTCTTTATCTCCTCACTATATATATAAAAATTAAAAATAAAAAATATAAAAAAAAAAATAGTTAAAACGGATTTATACACCGACTCCAAAAACTTTCAAAGCCCACCACTTTTCTTTTCTTTATATTTAAGTCTCTCTCTCTCCCTTCTCTCTTCTTGGTGGTTCATCTTCATCTTTGATTAAAATTTCATTTTAGTGAGAAGTTGGGTTTGTAAAATTAGAATAATAATGGTGGATCTTCAAATTGTTTGTTGCATGTGCGGCGACATCGGTTTCCCTGACAAGCTCTTCCGCTGTAACAAGTGCCGCAACCGCTTCCAACACTCGTATTCTCCCTTTCTCCCTTTCTTTCCTTACTTTGTGTCATCACATGCATGTCATCTAATATATATCTTCTATTCAAATCAAATCTACCTTCATTTATCTCCTTAACCTTACCATCCTCTGGGTTTAAATTCTTGTAATGTCCATTCGCCACCATCCTATTGTCATCATTTGTTGGATTTTGAATTTCGTGCCACTCAAAAATAGACAAGTAATAAATTAAATTCAATTTTTGTAAAAAAAATTTCGACTAATTTAATTTAATTTTGACTAATATTTGGTTTATGCAGATACTGCAGCAATTACTATAGCGAATCGGCGGAGCCAATAGAGGTGTGTGATTGGTGTCAGTGTGACGGTCGGAGTTCCTCCCGATCACACGGAAGCTCCTCCCGGAGACCACCGTCGTCGGGTACAAACGCCGCCGGAATCATCAACCGCTCTGAGTATTCCGGCGACAAAATCAAGCACCATCATGATGATTCTGCTACCGCGATTGAGAAGGGGAAACACGGCGGCGCCGGTGGTACTCCGTCGCCGAGGCCGACCACGCGGAGGTACAAGCTTCTGAAGGATGTAATGTGCTGAAGAAAGGGCGTTGAATAAAACGCAGCGTTTTGATATGAGCGAAACGCGAATGGGGTTCCTTTCATTTTCTCTCTATAGTTCTCTTTTCTTAATCTCAAATGTTAATTATTATAATTAATATATATATATAAAAACGTATATATGTAGATATATATATATATATATATATATATAATATAGGTTGCTTTTGAGTGTGCGTGGAAACATCTGTAGACTCCATGAATTTTGCTTTGTGTTATATATATAAATAAATTATATAGTTTTTACTTTAGATCTTTAAATTAAAAAAAAAAAATTGTAATTATAATGTATATTTCTTTCTCTCTTCTCTCAATTTCCAGGCAAATATATTATTTATAGGGTTAAATAAGAAATTTTTTAGTTTCTTAGTTGATGTTCACCTATTCAGTTTTTATAAGTTTTGAAAATTTTCATTTTATTTAACATATGTTATTGTTCGTTAATTTTGTTAGTTTAACACTTTATGTGATTTTAAGATTATGTAGCACTAATTTTTAATTATTCTTAGCATTAAACTAAGATATTTACAACAAAATTTGATACATCTTCCAATGTCTACTAAAAGTTTCTAAATATAAGAACTAAAAAAAAAAAAAAAAATCCTTAAACTGAGGAATAAAATAAGGAAAATTCAAATAAAGTTACTGAAAGAGATTAGGAAGACTTTTGAGGAGTTCTTATGCATGAATCAATCCTTGTTATAGATTGTTCTAATTTTGAACGTCATAGTTATACATATAAGAACTTCATTATTGGATAATATATATCATAGTTTGTGATATGATAGTTGTTCTAACTTTGAAGTTCGGAACCTCCTCTCACAATAATTATTAATTTATTATCATTATTAATATTATTATTTTGGAAGGAAAGCAATGGTGAACATGTATTGTTTGAAATATTAGGTTTCAATTGTAATATTTTCTTTCTCTTAAAAGAAGCTTATAAGCTTCTTTTAATTTTGCATTTGATGGGTCACGGTCGTTAAATCCATTAACTTAATGCTTACTCCAACAAATGCACAAGTTTTTACTAAACATCAAATCTCTTTATAAATTCTTAATACAGTAATACAGTAATTGTTTTTTTGTTTGCTTATTTATTTATTAATAATATAGTAATGGTTAGAGTGATCATGGAGTTCACGTAGAGATCCATATCATACAAAATAAAATTAAAAGTTTATGCTATCTTTTATAACGATTTTGATTTTAGTTTTATGTTATTAAAATTTATATTTATTTTCTCATTATTCTTTAAATGTGGGTTTCACCACCTTTTTTTTTAAGAATTATATGAATTCATAGTCAAATTCAAAAAACAAAAACTTTTTTTTTTTTCAGTTTAAAAAACAAAAATTATCTTTTTTTCCAGTTTTTAAACTTGGTTTAGTTTATTTATATATTTAGTATGAAAGTGTTGATAAATTTAATTTTTAAAAATAAAAAATAAAAAACTAATTGTAACAACCCGAGTTTAGAAAGGAGACATAAATGAATTGAGATCACATCCGAATGAGAGAGATCATTGAGGATATGAAAGTATGGTTGAGAAAGACTTAAAACGAATTGAAAGTTACTACTTATGCCAAGAAGGTAGATTTTTTTTTTTTTTTTTTTTTCAGTGGCTCAATCATAGAAACTCCAAAGTAAAACAACTCGAATTGTCTTGTGGGGATAGTCTTCACTCTTAGAAGCATTCAAGACAAGCAAGAATGACGTTATCAAGTTGCAGGGAAATGTTGGGGTCATCTAGTATAGAATTCAGATTCTAAATCCTGGTTTGAATTCTGAGCTTGGGGTGTTACACTAAGAGCCTGTACGAAAACTATTTAGTTTTTAATTTTTGAATTTTGAAAATTATGCTTATAAACACTATTTTTACTTATAAGTTTCTTTGTTTTGCCATTCAACTTTATACGACGAATGTTTTAAAAACCCAATTCAAATGTGAAAACTATAATATAAAACCAGTTTTCAAGAACTTGTTTTTTTTTTTTTTTTTAGAATTTAACTAGAAGGGAAAGAAATACAAATTACGAACATAGAAATTAAAAATAAAATCATTATCAAAGGAGATTTAGGTAAGTTTAAAATGAAAAACGACGGGGTTGGTATTGGGTGAGATAGGGAGTCATGAAATTGGGTTTCTTGGAGAGTAGTCCAAACAGAATTGAATGCAGAGATGAATAGCGTTCGGCTTAAAAATCTCTCACAGTACCTTTTCCAATTCCTTCTTTAAACTCTTTGCAGATTCATTCACTCCTAATTTAATACCTAAGGCCCGCCACTGTCAATTTCCCCAGCAAAAAATAATATATTGTTTAAGAGCAAAGAAACATTTAAAATAAATAAATAAAGAGAAAAAAAAAAAAAAAAAAAGAATAGAGAATAAGAATAGGAGGAAAATGAAATTAAGAGAGTAAAAGATTTTACTTTTAACCCCATATCCAATTTTTTGGAACACCTTGTTTGTTGAAAAATTACCCTCAAGTCAGACCAGAAATAACGCACTCTTTTTTGTTTTGTTATTGATTTGTGGCCATTTTCATTTATGTCTCTCAAACTTCCAAATATGCATAAATAAATGAACTTTTTGTGTATTTTTGTGTTGTATGTTTCAACTTTGAAACAACTTTATGGTATATATGGTCCAACAACTTTTAATGTTTAATCTATTTTTGTGTGTATAGCTTTCAAATACTATTCCATTTTAAGATCAAATTAAAACTTCTATAACAAATAATTTTTTTAATTAGAAATTTGTGTTAGTGACCAAAATAAATAAGGGCATGTAGTTCAACCCCACCTCTTATTGTACTCAAGAAAACGGTTAGCATTTTCACTCGTCAATAAAAATTTTCAATGAAAATATCATATTTAGTCTTTAGTCATTTACCTTATTAATACATGATTGTTTGGGCAAATAGTTGAAGTCACATTGTTAAAAATGATTAATGGGATAGTGACCATAAATAATTTTTTTAAGAAAAAGAATCTTAATGCAAAGTAAAACTAAAGGATTAAAACGAAATATTTCAATTTTGTTTTGGATACTATGAGCATTGAGCTAACTTATCAATACCTTATAACTATGTAATTCTTAAATAGTATAGTCTTATCATGTCTAAATAATTGTTAGGAAGGATGAAAATAATTAAACACAGGACCTATAAAATACAAAATTAAAAATTTATGGCCATAACCATTTGGTTTTGGACTATTTGCATATAATAGTAGAATTAACCAAATTAATAGTAAAAATAGAAAAATCTAAAACTATTTGTAAATATAGCATAATCTGAATTCGGTTAGTGTAAAAAGTCTAAAAATACCCATAAAAAACTCTCATCTCCCCACTAATAAACTATCACTATGAGAAGTATATTAATGACTGAAGTCTATCACTTATAGTCTTATATCATTGATAGAATTCTATTGCGTATATAAATGATATCGGTGTCTATTTAGTGTTAGATAGTTTTGTCCATGGACTTGTATTGTTATTAGAACTAATGCTATATTTTTATTATTGAAGTCGATCAAATGTCTAAGTTGATAGACTTGTAAGACTGACTGACTTCTATTATTGGTAGTTTAGTTCAATCATAGACATTTATTATTATAAAGAAATATAGTTGTATTGAAGTCTATCGATTATCCATTACAAAGTGTCGTTGATTTTTGAAAATTGTGGTTGTTTTTTCCAAATTTATTTAACATAGTTTTCATTTTTCCAAATAAACAATTGAGTTCTTAGCCAAATTATAAACAATTATTTTTTAAAAAAATAATTTTTAAAACTTGACTTGAATTTTGAAAACATTCTTAAAACATAGACAACAAAACAAAGAAATAGCGTACAAGTGTGTTTGTATGCTTAATTTTCAAAAACCAAATTTCGGTTTTTGATTTTAAAAAATTAATTAGCTTATAAACCCTACTTTTATGTCCTAACTCTTTTTTGTTATGTGTTGTCCACTATTTAATAATGTTAAAGAAAAGAAAAAGAGAAAAAAAGAGTAATGTTTTAAAAACTAAAAGAGTAGTTTTTTTTTAAAACATGGTTTTGTTTTTAGACTTTGACTAAATATTTCTTGATGAAAAGTAAAAATCATGTAAGATAATTGGAAGAGTTTACATAACGTTCATGGACTTAAAACCAAAAATAAAACGATCATCAAACATATAGTATATCTTAAATAGTTATCAAAAGATCAAAAAGATTTGAAAGCATAACATACTACTATGAAAATTATGGAAAGTAGTAAAAGTACTTTTATCGTCCTCTCTTGAAAGAACAAATAAATCCGCCCCCCCCCCCCCCCCCCCCCCCCC
>QLSR01001485.1:1012324-1036609 GCA_031780015.1 Citrullus colocynthis
AAAAAAAAAAAAAAAAAAAAAAAAACTGATGATCCTAACAAAAAAAAAATCTAAAATTTATTCATTTGAAATTGTCTCCAAATTTATAGAAATAAATGTCCAGTTAAGTACCTAACCATGAATCATATTATAAAATTGACAAATTAAACAATGAAATTTCATATGGTCTATTGTGGGTGAAAAGTGAATATTTATTTAGTCAAGTACGGAAACCGATCTATAGGGTCGGTCATCAAGCCATATGTTTGTTTGGCTAAATATGGAGACCGACCATAGGACTAGCTATCAAGCCGCAAGTTTATTTGGCTAAGTAATGGAGACCGACTCAGAAGGTCGACCATAAAGCTATACTGCCTAAGTATAGAGTCCAACTTTATGAAAGTAAAGATTATGTCCAAGTGTTGTACTTTTGCACATCCTTGGGTTACTAGTGTAATAAATCCTGAAAAATGAAAGTCATCTCGCACACAGACACGATTGTTAAGAACAATTGTTGAGACACTTTGCAAAACAACACAGATAAAAATCAAAGGAATAAATCACTAAATGAAACACAAAGATTGTTAACCTAGTTCAGTGAAATACCACCTACGTCTTTGGGGTCGAGTACCTACAAAAGATAAATCTACTAATGTAAAGTTAAACAATTACAACGTTATACTTATTTGTAAAGAACCTGCAATAATAGTGACACGCGTAAAGCTTGATTTCTTGAATTTACACTTAAGCTCTCCCTAAATGTGAGACTCCCTCCCAATACACCTTAGGGTCGAGTATGAGTACATTAGTAGATGAATACTTAGATTCCCCTAGCTATGAGACTCTCTCTCAATTGTGTCTTAGGCTCCCTCTAAGGGATTGTTTGGGAGGTTGAAATATAATCAAGATTACCGGGAATTGGAAGATTGTTGGAATGTGTGAGGTATCAATGGCAAAACAGAAATAGGATCATGAAACATGAAAACGGTGGAAAAGAAGGTTTGGTTAAAAATTGTTGAAACGAAATGAGTTTAATATTACAAATTGGGCTCAAAATGCTCAATCCAAAAATTGATTTTGGATTACATTACAATCCAAACTCATTACTTTATGGGCCCCAATCAGCCTGTGCAAGACTCCTCACCATGTTTCTTCCTTCACGTGATGCTCATCTACTCTATTATTGTTTTTCCTTATTTAATATATCTGATATTGTCAATATTTATTATTTAAACATTTTGAATTTTCTTTTAACAAAATCAATCACTAATTATTCGGTATGAGTTAGTAAGAGGACCTTAGGAACCTAAAGGATATAAGCTCCAATGATATTAAATTAATTGATCAATTTTTATTAATTAACTATAGATAACTCCACTATTGACCAATTGACCAAGAGTTACACTCTTATGCACCATAGGACAAGGCGTGTCCATGAATATAATCATTACATGCAAAAAAAATTACAACACCCTTATAATTACATCTTATGTCTTGTATGCTAGTACGACATTGTTCAAGTCTAAAAATCAGTATTTAGGGAAAAGAGTAAATTTCATCTTGTGAAGTGTTCTCATCTCCCCATTTGGTCAAGTCCCAAAATAACAAGTTTATTGAATCGAATACCTATCACTCTTACCCATGAAAATCAGAAAATGAGTCATATCAATATATGACTATTATTAATTAAAAGTCATTAAATATAAATAATTAATTATATAAGTATTTTTATTTAAGAAAAGAAATACTAGCCCTATTTTCTGCGGAAAGAATGGAATTTTTTGTATTTTAAAAAAATTATTTATTTTCCAAAATATTCCATCATGCATCCTCATAAATAAATAAAATAAAATAAATAAAAACATACACCACATTTACTGTGTATTAAATAAAAAGAAAATTACTAGTAGTACAAAATCGACCTTTAAAGTCGACTAAAATTCGACATTCAAAGAAACGTATTATTGAAGTGAGAGACGAGAGCATACAAAATTCATCTTGATTAAAAAGAAATAATAAGAAAAACGATGATGATGATAGTACAACTTGGATTTAATGTTGGCCCATAAAAACCTCTTTGTTTATGCATCACCTTCCTAGGTAAGCAACCCTTTCTAAAACAAGTGTGCTCCAACTCTTCATGTATACATGTTTTGTTTCCTTCTCATTACTCTATAGAACTCATTTCTTAGTAATAAGGCAACGATATTTCAAGATACTCATTTGACAAAAAGGACATTTTCAACAAGCACAATGACGATTGTAACACACCTAAGAGTAGTGCATATTGGACATGCTCACTAAGTTCACAATTCTTAGTACAAGAGATGATTTTGAATTGGTATCCTAATTTATTTCCACCTTTCACATTGTAATTTTGAATCTTAACCAAGTAAAATTTGTTATACTTAATTTTGCCATCCACTCCCATGACCATTGGAAATAAATATACAAGTAGAAGAAGAGTTTGTTAGGATAATGATTCTATCAAAAGAACCAACTCTACTGGTATTGCATCTACGATTATTATACTGAACAATCAATTTCACCTTTCATAGATAGCCTTCAAAACTCATTTTGGCCGAGCACTATAAAAAGAAGAAAAAAGAACTCATCCTTCTCCAATAGAAAATGAAAGGAAAAACAAAGTTGAGAGAGGATATGCAGGTAGTGGTTTCAGACAAAACCAAGTGAATTTCGAGATGGAGTAATATTGTTGAGGTTGAGCCAAATGTTGGGTTTGAATTTATCAGACAGAGATGCCGTAGTCGCTTATTTTCGAGACCTCCTTGCTCAAGCCAATTCTTTCCTTCTTTGCCTCAGAAGCAAGGTTAGAAACCTGCAATGCAGAGTCCAAGATTAGGGTATATTGAAATATAAAGGGAAAGGTTTGATTTATACCATATTTTTTAGTCAGTTTTAACCTTCAATTCCATGGATTTAAACCTTGAACTTGAACAAGTCTTAAATTAATATCACTCATGAACCAACCAATAAAGCATAGAAAATTTAATTGATAAAACAACCAAAATCATGCCAAATAAATGCCCAGCCCCAATATTGAAAATACTTAGAACCTGGGAGAGGGAAAAGGGTCGCATATCCTAGTATTAGGTTTAAAATGGATGAAATTAAAAATTTAAGATTACAATTGATTTATGTAGAGTCAAAGTTGAATTTATTTCATCTATGAGCACACTCACACGCTGTGTTTTCAATACATCACAAATGAGAATTATCATAAAAAGGATGGGGGATTGATGACTATAAAAAATATAAAACTGCGAGGAAGAACTAAAAGTTCGTAGGCTGCATACTCTGAAGTTTCTTCTAACCAAATGCTAAACATTCTCAATTCAATCAATACTTTGAAAAAGAGAATTCAAAGACCTCACTCAACAGTCTTCAACGAGGATGCAACACTATCAAAGAAGTGAACAGTCAAATGGAATGTACCTGAGTCCTAAGTCGTGAAGCTTCCCTTGTGGGAAGATCTGCAAGAATATCTTTTAAACCTGATAACATGGTACACAAACAATAGTGTGAAATGAGATTGTAGCAAAAATTCCGTGCACTGTTCTAACCATCCTTCAATTTTAACATGTCTAGAGAACCCCTTTGTATACCTCTTGCCTTTCTTTCAATTTTATAAGCCGACTGAATCACACCTTCAATCTGTTTTCCTGCTTGCCTGCAAAAGAATATGAAATGAGAAGGGGTACCAATACGGTAATTATTTCTAACAGCTCATTAGCAACTTTCTAGAGCAAACCTGAGTTTTGTTCTCCCTCGTATCAATTCCTCTTGAGCTTGAAGTGTTCTTTTCTGAAATGAAAATTATAGAAAAGCAAGTAATTTTTCATTCCTAGAGTACAGACAATTCAAAACATGGAAAAACTGACAAATCAGCTGCAAATTGTACAAAAGATAAATATAATTCCTTTCTGGATGCTCTCTGTTTTAACCCTACAATCCATAATGATACTCTTTCCATATGAGCTTCTTTCATACGATACGCAAGTCATGTTACCACATCCTTGCTCAGGTATATGCCAGTCAGCAAAGTCAACTTACCTCATTTATACATATCCATACAGTCAGATCAGTATCAAAAGCAAAAAGACGGAGCTAGCTGGGAGCAAATGGTTGTCCCCAACAAGATATTTCCACGGTGGTATAAAATTCTTCTTGCTGTAGCGTGAGTCCCCATTCTTGCAGATGAGCCCTTTTGTGAACATGGTGACTGTAACTAGTCTTCAATGGATTAATAATGAATGGAATCCTCAATAATTAACTTTGGTATGCTTCCAATAATGAGAAGTAATCATGATGGAAGCACATCTGAGTTCATACAGACATCCTTTACCATTCCACTGACTTTTCTTTTTTTAATAACAGATCAACTTTCATTGAGAAAAAATGAAAGAATACAAGGGCTTAAAATATATATATATAAATAAATAAATAACCACAAAAGGGAGCACCCTAAAAGAGGAGTCTCCATCCTAACAAGATATGACCTAGCAAATAGTTACGAAAAGTACTGTCAGACTCTTAGAGAGAAACATTAAAATTTTCCAGGGACCAAACATCGAAAGGTTCCCTCTCAACCCCACAAAAGATAGTAAGATACTATTATTTATCTCACCCCAAATGCCCCACAATAGCACATACCCCACCCTTCCATATACCCCCTCTCCCTTCAAACAGTGGCTGGAGGAAGAACTTGATCATAAAATACTAAAATCTTTGTGATAGGCTATATCTAATAGTCAAACAGCCTAAAGAAGATGTTCCAAACCGATAGCACATAAGTACAATTCCAAAATAAGTGATTCAGATCTTCCTCCACCCTCCAACAAAGAGTACAGCAGAAAGGCCCACAACCAAGGACGACATCTTCTCCGAAAGCCTGTCCAAGGTATCCATGAATAACCTGCCAAAAAAAGGAACTTCACCTTCTTTAAATTTTCACCTTCCAAAGAACAGAGAAAGCCAACTCTCTGAAGGGAGAAGGATCTAGTAAACATTGAAAGAGAGATTTACAAGAGAACCCCTTGGAAGGGATAACACTTCAACAACGAGTTTCCTTTCTTCCTTACCTAACCTCAACATCCCTAATAAAGAAAGGGGGGTCATAACCTCCTCCGTCATTCATTTTTCTATTGAATGAACGACGACGAAAACCAAACAAGAAAGAGGGTGAGCTCCCTGAAAGCAACAGAACATCCGCAACAAAACAATTTTTCTTAGCAGAAAGATGATGATGAGGAAACCTGTTACAACGGGGGCGATCTCCCAACCACCTATTCTCCTAGGTGTAAGTCCCAAACCCATCTCCCACCACATAACGAATCAACTCAAAGAAAGAGGAGAGATCCGAATAAATCTCTTTCCATGGATTTCTGAATGTGCCTTTAATCCTACCCAAAATCCAATCAAAAGGATGAGGACCATGCCTGTAATAATCCTAGACTACAGGGAAGACAACTCGTGGGGAAAATACCATAACCAAATAAGGTATTATTACGAGCCCTTAAACTCCCTAGCTCCAACCCTCCCAGGTGTTCGTTTGCCAATAGTTTCCCAATTCATCAATTGAGCTGTTTTGCCTCCTCCATACCTCCCCATAGTAAATCTCTCATAAGTTTCTTCAGGCTGACACCGATCATGAGCTGTAAAAAGAGAGAAGTAGATGGCAATCCCACTCAAAACTGAATGAATTAAGGTGAGTCTGATTGTTTTTCCTAACAAATTTAATGTTTTCCTTAAGGTGAGTCTCCCTCCACTATACTAAAAGGCAGTGTCACCTCCTTCCCCTCTAAAAATAGTTTTCCATTCTCATTCATCGCCATCAACCATCCAACAACCCTTTAGCATACTTCCATGAACTCCTCTCTCATTGAAAATTGTATCTTTTACGAAGCCTCACAAGCTAACGTGGATGAACTCTGGCACAATTTCCATACCTTCTCCTGAAAACCCAAGGGCCAATCTCCCTTACATCAGATGATAGGGATGTAGATAACCAAATACAAGTCTCCTTGGCTTGCTAGTCGTCACACAAACTGATCCTTCTGCAATGTTTATGTTACTAAAGAATTTCCAATGTTGATGGTATTCTAACATTCATCGTAATCGTCTCTGCCAAGCAACCTAGCTTCCCATGACTCTACTAAAACAACAAAGCTTTTATTTCTTTTCTCTTGAATCTTCACTCTTGTTCCTCCATACCAAAGTACTATACAAGCCGTCAAGTTTCTCCATTAGCTTCGAAGTTTCATACAAGTCCAGAAGGTTTGCTTTTCATTGTTTTCTTTTATGACTCTTTTGAATTTTTTTTTCTACGCAAAGATTTTATAATAAGTTCTATCAAACCTTGTATCGATATCTTATACATTGTAAAAGTGGCATTTCCCCAAAAAGAATTATTTTTCTTTTCAATTTAATAAACACAAAGATATTCATGTGACGATTTTACTAATCCTTCAATTAGAGATGATGAATTGAGGATTTAAGAGAAATATATATCCTACCTCCAGCCTCTCACTTTCAACCTTTATCCGATCAATTGATTGTCGCAACTCTTTTACTTTAGCATCAGCTTTGGAAAATAAGGACTGCAAAACCAATACAAAGATGGGACTTTCCATGATAATCCAGTAAAGAGAGAATAAAATTTGTAAAAATTGGAATAACAGGATAAATTAAATAAATTCAGAATGGTATAATGAGATAGAATGCCCAGTGATAGAACGAATTACAATTTGGGCAGATTTAGTATGTGGAAATGAATTGGGGATGGATACTATTTCATGAATACAATTAAAATGTTTTGTTCAAATTGGGCATGGGTTTCCTCTATAGGAGTAGCTGACACTAATTTTAAGAAAGCTCTAATTGTAGGAAAATATTTCATCCTTCAAGGCAGAAAACATGCTCTAGTAAATATTATTAAAATTCAAGTATATAATAAAAAAACCATGCACGATACATTAGGATAATTTTTGGATTTTTTTTAGTGCCTAACTAAATGGGGCACTCGATTTTGACCGAACTTTTCGTCAGGCTACTGTTCTCTTGTTTTGTTCCTAAAAGTAATAGAGTAAGACATCGATTTCTCAACAAGATCAACTTTTTTTATTACATGATGTACTTCTCTGAAAAACATTGGCGCATGTGGTTAGAGTATCGCTTTCATACAGCGGGAGTCATTGGTTCAAATCCAATAGTAGGTAGAACTTATTAGATACCAGAATTGGTTAACATCCCGCCTTTTCCTTTCCCGAGTTCGAATAGACTAGGTATTCGAATGGAAGAAGACACTGTTAGGTGCCCTTGTTGAAGGAATTGAATTGCATTGTTTGCCATGGTTCTTGTGAAAGAATAGGCCGCAATTACTACCCTAATATACCAATTTTTTACTAAGAAACAGAATGCCAATGTATTGGTAAAAACCATGCACGATACAATAGGATAAAAAATCTATCCTACCTAAGGGAAATTCCCAACCCCCCATATGTGTGTGCATCCATGAGCAGATGTCTAAAATAACAATCAGCTTTAGATAAATAATATACTAAGTTAGTTGGGAAACAAGTAATTTAAATAAACATTAATTGACATAGATAATCTTGTTTCAAATTATATTTTTTAACATTCCAATTCTAATTCACAGTTTTAACATTTCAAACTTTAGAGCCTAAATAACGTCATATAAATAAGTAAAATTTAATTGGAATATAAAGAATCTATATATATATATATATATATATATATATATAGGCAATGCAAGGTAGTGGTAACGTATGAATTATGATACAGATTCAAACACATGAGTTACAGGTCATTTTCAGCCCTAATGCGGTGGCTGAAAAATCAGAAGAATCAAAGTTAGTTGCCCTGGAGCAAAAATGATAAATCAAACATGTTTCAAGTGGATGTCAACCAAAGAAATTTGACGCCAAAGTTAGTATAGAACTACACACTGGTGTGAAAAGAGTGAATTTTTGGGTGTATATACATGTACACGTTCCCTATTAGGGGAGTGGTGATTATACAGGACCCCTTAGACTCAAGTAAGGGAGAAGGCTCTATCAAACTACAAAAGAAGGAATTGCATGAGAATCCCTCCAAAAAAGGGTTGGGACTTCACACACAAATGTCCCTTCTCCCATGTCTAGAAACAAACACCTCAAGCATGGATGGAAGAGAGACAACCCTCGTGGCTCCCTATTGAATGAAGAGTGACAAAACTTGAATGAAAAGAAAAGGAGCTCCCCGACCAAATCATCAAACTAAAAGCCAGACACCACATGGTTTTTAAAGGAAGTAGGATGAAAGAGATGAAGGAACATAGAGCAGAGGGGTCTATCCCCCACTCACTAATCTTCTCAAAAGTACACACTTTTTCCTCCCCCATCACACAACATACCAAATGAGTGAAAGAAGGAAGCTCCTTAGAAATATCCTTTCATAGTAAATGCCTTTAACTCCGCCCAACAATCATTCAAAAGGATGAGGACGAAACCTATTGGCAACGATCATGTTACAAAAGGAATTGGGCTCAAGGGAGAAACACAAATTCTTTTAGACGTTTAGGGTAATTGCCGTGTTAAATTGAGTTTAGGACAATAATCCAGTAATCGTCTAATTAAATTGGTCATTGAACATTTGGTTGGGTAGTCTGCGTGGCCCTCCCACTCTTCAGGGCAAAGAGCATTACTTATTAATTTGCACGATAAAATGCAATATTCTCTTGGTTAACTGGAAGCATGAAATCTAGAGGTAGCCTTAGGTGTCCATGAGAGTGGAAAATAATCCTTGGGCATGCCTTGTTCATAACCTTAACACAGTCTCTGTAGACCCTCTATTTTTTGTTCTTCACTACTGCGGTGTCTGCAAACCAATCTAGGTACTTCACCTATTGGATGAACTAACATCAATCAGACAGGCGTTTGGCCTTCCTATTGATCAAGTTGCACATATTTCATTCTGTTGAGAACACGATCTTACTTGAACAGAATCTGTTCTATAGGCTGTAAAACTGTGTCCTTGAGTTCAAGTTGCACTTGAGCACAAACTTCCTCTGCTTCTGTCTAACTTGTTGAATGGAAAGGAAAACTTCCAGCCGAAGAGTGATGACTTGGAGTCAATCTGAAGCATGTTCATGTGGTTCCAACCAAAGAAGACTTGTTAGCTCTAGGGAATCAACTCAGTACAGATATTATCATACTTGGAAGGTTTGAGCCCATGTTCGTGATCTTGTCCAAGTCAGATTGGATGAAGTTGCTATGATGTAGTCTCTGCCTCAATGTTTCTGATTGAACAACTGCAGGCAGTAGCCTAGTTTCTCAACAGACGTTTCACATCCTGAGCAATAGGGTATTTAAAAGTTTTCCAATTCCCATCAATCATTTTCCTTCATAGCTAACATCTGAATTTTTAATGACTATGATGATGATGAGCTTCACAGGAACATTGGCATACTAATAATATCCAAATTAGCTCCTGGTAGGAGGATCAACGTTAGCCAAAAAGCCCAAAATTACTCTCCCAGGCTTTATTATTGACCACTATAAAACAGTTGAGGAAAAACTGGAATCCTTTGCCACAATTGGAAGCCTCCTACTCGATTATCTTGGCATGCCCCTTGGATGCAAGCCTTTCCCTTCCCGGGACCTTGTAGTGGAAGGATTCTCTAGAATATCAGAGAAATGTTAAAAAACATCATATTCTCAAAGGGAGGTAGGTCGACTATCATACAAACTATCTTACCTAACTCCCAATATTTTATGTCAGGTTTTCAAATATCAAGACAGACTGCTAAAATTCTAAAATTAAGGATGAGGTAAAGCTACTGAAGGTACATCATCGAATTGCTATGATAGAGCCTTTAAACATTAATTTATGAGAAAGTAGATTAGGGAAGATGAGCTCAAAAGGAACCAGTGACAACAAGCTTTCAATGATTAGTACATATCTGAACACAGAGCCTCTACCTGGAGCTCCACTTATTAAACTTTTTTTCTCTTTATTTTTCTTTATTTTTCTTTTTATTTAAATTTTATTCCAACGAGGGAACCCGTGAATACATAATATTCTATTGAAAACGAATCCTAATAATTGGGTAGGATGGCGGAAGGAACCCAAGACCAATCCATTTATTATGAGAGGTCGGTTCTCGGGTTATTAAATCAAAATTTGCTCACCTCTTCATTCACAAAAAGTCGAACGGTTTTGTAGTATAAGAAATTTCTGGGCTCTGCAAGATCAAACAGAATATTAGTACTGTTGAAAAATAAATGCTCAAGATTCAGAATGTTACAAGTTTCATGTACCACTCCAAATCTAGGTGAACTATGAATTTATTAAATTGCAATAAGGTGCGTGCTTTTCGAAGATTTAATTAGATAAAAATTCAAAATCATTTCTAACATGCTTGAATAATTTGGTGTCATTAGAAAGCAATTAATATTGGGAGATATGAAATATGAAAAAATGATTAGACAAAGAATGTATTTGATGTAAACAAATCTATGAATTTATAACTACCCGTTAAAAGATCTTGTAAAATCAAAACCATTCAATAAATGATATCATACTTTTAAAGACTAAGAAACCCAAGCCAGTTGCAACTCCACAACTGATTAGCGGATGTGATACAGCAACAAGAATACCATCTGCAGAAAAAATTTAAAACAACAATATTCAGTTATTTAAATATTTGAGGGGGAAAAAAGAAAAGAAAGAAGGAAGGTAAGTTAATAATCAATTTTCCATCACAATGATAAATGAGGAACAAACCTCTAATTTTTCCAAATAATAAATTCTCATAAGCAGCAAGCTCGGACCTTGCCTCCCAAAAGGAATCCTACAGGCATATTTTCAATGCATAAAATGATAAGTTTACATAATAATGTTAAATAAAACAAGAACAAAAACAGAGTCAAAAGTAGGCAATCAGAGAATGAGGTCTCCATTATAAAGAGTTTGTATCATTTATTTTGGCAAGAAAATAAAATGAAATAATATAAATTACAATTATTTATTGTAAGAAACAAGAGCTTTCAATGATTAGGGCATGTAAATGGCATCAAGACGAGATAAAACAAGCATATAACTTGCATCTTAAATTCCAATATTTGATAACTCATCTTGGGTGCTGAACTTTAGATGAAACTTTAAGGAGGATGAAATTTCCAAATGGGTCTCCTTAAATCAACTCATCCCACTCTCAGTAACACACTGAGGGAGGACATTTGGACTGGAATGTGGATAATGGCTTTTTTAATTGTCAAATCGTTAATATCACAGTTGCCTCGAGAACAACTTCATCCATGAAGGATCTCTTCAAACAATTGTGGAGATTTCCTTGTCCAAAGAGAGTCAAGTTCTTCTATGGGAAATTGTCCACTCCTGCCTCAGTACGCTAGAGGTTCCGAAAAAGATGCCCTTGGCATCAAATTTCTTCTTCCTGATGCTGCCTTTGCAAAAAGGATAATGAACCTGAAAATCATATCTTCTTCCATTGTTCTTATGCTGCTCCGGGCTGTTGGTTGGCATATTGCTGCTCCGTTTGACACAACTGTGTGGATTATAACGTTGTTCAATGATCACCCTTTTAAGGCAACAAAAGGGCATTTATGGGCTAGCATTATCAGAGCCATTCTTTGGAAGATATGATGATAGGAGAGAAATTCTAGGACTTTTCAAAGGAAAAGAAAGATTCCCGGGGGATGTTCTTGAATCATCCATTTTCAATTCCTTTTTTTGATATACAGCCCCTCAATCAGTACAACTTAAATTTCCTTGTATCTAGTTGGAGGAATACTCTGCAATCCTGTTTATGGGCATATTTTGTACTATTTGGATATTTCATTCAGGTTCCAACAAGAAAAATCATTTTTTTTTTACTAATTAAGAAAAAGCCAAAACAAGATTATTCAAAGTACAAGGAACAGAACCATCATAGACTATAAAATTCAACGAATTTAGAACCCTCTACTGAGACAGAATGCATTATCTATAAATAATTAAAATGCAGCAAAATTTTCGGTAGAAAACTCTATTGTCTGCTGAATACAATTAGATCACATCATGCATCACCTATGGCCCCTTTGAAGACCATTTGGTTTTTGGTTTCGGGTGTTGAAAACTAAAATAAAATTTAAGAAAATTTTTAAATAGTTCTTAAGAATTTGTTTTTTATTTTTGAATTTAACTAAGAATTCAAATATTTTCTTCAGAAAGGTGTGGAACATTGTAAAAAAATTGTAAGATAACAAGCACAATTTTGAAAAACCAAATGGTTATCAAGAACCATTTGTTTTTCTTTTCAATTAAAGAAATCCAAATGGTTATCAAATGGAGCCTTATGACCCTAACCACTCTATCTTGCATTATATATAACGGCACAAACTTATTGGAAAAATATCAACCCCAACGCCATCCAGCTAGCTAAAACATTAAGAATGTTCTGTTCCATTCATTTTCTTCGCAGGAGTTCTTGCTATTTCCCCAATACTAGGGGTGCAAGGAAAAATTAGAAAAAACTGACAAAACTACCTAAACCGACCGAAACCACTCATTGTTCGGGTCGGCAGCTTCAGGTTCAAATATACAAAACCGAAATTTTGTGGTCGGGTTCAGGTTAGGCTGAAAAAACTAATTGTAAAACCGAGCCGACCAATAAAAAAATATATATATATTAGGCATTGACATTTAGCATCAAAAATCACCTTGGTGAAATTGGTGAGTAGTGGCGCTGTGGACTTAAGGTCGTGAGTTCGAAACTTGTGGTGGGAAAAATTTCGTTTTACTTTCGAAATTTCTAAAGAACTATTCCATCTTTCCCCATGCGCGCATTATATGCCATAAACTGGGAACAGACCGCTCAAACCATCAATCTGAGCAGTCGGGGCAATGCGGTTTATCCTTGAACCCAGTTCGATTTCAGGTTCCAGATTTCCTTAACCGATTGATCGGTTCAGTTCCGATTTTCTACAAAAAATCGAGCCGAACCAAACCATTTACACCCTTACTCAAAACTATGATATCAATTATTATGCACCTATATTTTTTATGAAACCTTCGATAGGGAAAATCCTGATCTCACATTAAAAGCTTCAAGAAAACTACAATGCTACCATTTCTTTTTTTGGGACAACCCGCCTGATTCTACAAAATTTGGGTGTCAAGGAAACTCATAGGATATTAAATCCTAAGTAGGTGGCCACCATGGATTGAACCCATAACCTTTTAGCCATTTATTGAGACTATATTTCCATTTTAACCAGTACCATTAGGTCAACCCATGATGGTTACAATACTACCATTCAAACACTGCCCCCATAGTTTGACCCAACTTGTCCCTCATTGTTATTTACATGTTAGAGAGTTGAAGATCAGCAAAATGTAACCCCAAGATACGCAAACTTCAAATAAAGAAGAGGGTTTCTAAAACCTTAGAGGTCAAGGACACAGTTGTACAACCTGACAAGTCCAATAAAAGTTTTATGGCTCCATAAAAGAAATCAGGTTAATGTGTTATGCAGCCTGATTGTCCAATCATAGCTTGCCTCCAAAGTTGTCACATAATTTGTTGAATGCATCTAAATCTACCAACTAGATGAAAATGATTTTACCAATTAAACAAAGAAATGCTTTCATTTGAACATTGACTATGCAACCAATATCAAAACTGATCAACGAGTCTTTTTCTTCAGTCCAACTTGAACTTTTCGAAAGCGCTGCTACTCAATCACCCTCCCTTACACTTGGGGGAAAGAACTGCAGCAGGAAACTGTATAAAATCTCCCTACTACAAAGCTAACTGACAAGAAAATAAAAATCTAAAATTCTTGCAAGAGGCAAGAAAAGCATTTTCATAAGCAACCCTAGAAAGAAATAAATACGAACTAACGCTTCTCGTTCTATGTGCCAAAAACATTAGTTGAACTTAAGAAATGCATGCGGACTTACGTTGGCTCACTAAATTCCTGCACATTTCCTACATCGCACAAACAGCCCAGCTAGTCATCACTTGCAATCTTCATTTATTTCCAAAGCCAACAATTTTGATCAAAAAACTCTAAGAGAGCCTTCAAAAATTCTTTCAACAGGCTAGTTCTGGAGTTCGGTTATTCAGCTTTACTCCGGGCCATCTGCACCCCCCAAGGCTCGGACACAGGTGATGTTTTAATGTTTTTGGTATTAAACTCAACTTGAAGGTTTGCATGTTGGACCCAAGAGACCCCAAGCCCTTGCCAACGGCCACCAACTGGGGCTATTTTAACTGTTAGATATAATGAAATCAAATTATACACAACAAGCATCGGTCAACCAGAGATAGAGAACAACAGGAAAAACAGATTTGGAGATGGAGTAACGATTCAAAACCTTTCTATCCCTTTTTCTTGGAGACCTAAACTAACATCCATTCTTAATTGGAAACTAAACAAATAACAACAGGAAAAACGGAGATAGAGAAATTACAATGGCCTTCTGGAAATGAGGATAGGAGGCGGAACGAATCTGAGAAAGGCGAGATTTGGAGGCTTGAATGGCAGACTCCAAGGATTGGTCGATAGCCCGCTGGTAGAGCAGGGCCTGTTGAGCTGCGTACTCAGCCCAAGGCTTAGCTAAGTCTTCCAATGATTGAGGTTTTCCTGGAGAAGATTCATGGTGATGAGAAGAAAATGATTGATTTTCTTGGGAGGGCGATGATCCAGCATCCATCGCCATTGCAACAGAGTTTCTTCCTCGGTGGATTATATATGTATGCTCGATTCTAAAAACTTGGTTTCACTGAGCCCCGCCCCGGGTTTTGCTCGATGCTCCTGCTGGCGTTGGGGGCTTTTTCTTTTCTTTCTTCTTTTTATTTGTTAAGGGAAAACATGACTCTTTTTATGCCAATATTTATATATCGAGGGCTCAATTTTAATTAACTAAAATTATAATTTCAACGTATTAAAGTGTGAATTTTTTTTAATTAAATTACAAGTTTTAGTATGGCACTTTAAAGTTGATTTTTTTTTTAAAGGTCTCCTCCAATTTTTTTTTACTTTTTTTTTTACTTTTGTGTTAACAAATTTAACCTATTTATATTAAAAAAAAAATTGACATGATCAACTCAGAAATTTGGACCAGATAACCACTGTCGTGGCATCAAAAGTGTGTCTTGGTCAGTAAGATCACTCTCCTGTCACCAAAACCTTGCAACAATGTGTGTTTTGCCACTTACACTCCATAGCTCAAGTTAGGATTTTTGTCTGAAGTGGTGTTGAGGTAAAAATGCATAAATTGTGTACCTTTGTGAATAATTTCTCCCTCCCGAGGAATACTTGTCATGTTCTTCCCACCATTCTTACGAGTTCATGCTCAATGACCAACGTCGCATTTATTGTCAATAATTAATATTGTCTCTTACTTTTGGGTTGGTAACTATTTGAAAATTTGATTCAGGTCAAGGACAATTCCGACCTTGCTTTCTTTTCATATCAGCATACTCGTACTTAACCTATGCACAGTTTAAAATAGCATTTATTCATTAATTTTTCTAATTTCATATAAAAAAAGTTTTACAAAATGTCCAATTACAATTGCAATTCTAAAAAGAAGATTACAATTGCAATTCTAGCAACAACCTTGAGACAGGTTTGCGAAAGTTTCGAGTCTGATTGATTTGGAAGATTACCTCCATGATTCTAGGCATTAAAGATGATGATATTTTTCCACAAGTTCAGCATAAAACCATTGCCTTTCAAGCCTTGTAAAAGGGTATATTTCAATAGTTCTTAGAAGAAAGCATCAATTTTTGGAGAAATTTTGAGCTCTAGAATTCGCACAGATTGAATCCCTCCCTTTTGTGTATTACTACATTTTCCTATTAAGTTACATTTTCTTTTGAATAGTGTAAACATGTTTGAATCTCTCCCTCTTCTATTACTACTTTGTATTTCAACAACGAAGTTTTAACTTTTGAGAAGGATCGATCTTTACTTGAACTTTAAATTTTTGTTTTATTCGTTATTCTCTTGGGACATGATGTTCGAAATATTTTCATTACTACTTGTTTCATAATGTGCACTATCACTAAGTTGAAAGCTTTTACTTTTAAAGGTTTTCAATTTTAAGTGTGGAATGACTTAAATTTGATATGTGGTACTTCACGACTTAGTATTTGATATATTTATATTTATTTACGATTTTGAACTAAGGTTAGAAAAGTGCGCCATATAAACTTTCTATCCCCAAAGGTACCTCTATTTTGTAATATGAATTATTCTCTCTAGTAAAATTGTTCTTCTTCTACCCATGGACGTAGCTAACACACTGTTAGTGATCCACGTAAAGTTTTGTGTCGATTATTTACTGTTTTACAATCTACCAAACCTAGAACATGCCTAAAGTGTACTTGGAGCAAATAACATGATCCATTTGTTGGAAATTTATACGAGATATAAATAAATGCAGAGTAAACTAAATTATATCTCAAACTCTCACTTTATAAGTTAGAGCCAAATAAGTAATTATCAATCATATAACAAAATATAAAGCGAAGGGAAAAAAGAAGAACAACGCCAAAAAATATATCGGTTCACTCCAAATTCAAGACTATGTCCAATTTTCTGCAACTATAGATTCTATTATGATAGATATTGCAAAGAACCATCGCACTATAAATTTATCCCAAATAATCTAATACGAACTTAATATCGTGGAATAAATAATAATAAAACCCACAACCTTGTTTTCTAATAATCACTCACTAACACACTAAAAATTTGAAGAAAAAATACTCCATTGCTCTCGACTTTTTCGTCTTTCTTTCAACAGCAAAAAGGTTCGGCTCAGTTGCAATATTTTCTTCTAAATCTTTGATTTTTAAAAGAGATTTCACCGCCATAGCTTCATTATTTTGATAACTCACCACCTTTATTCATATTAACCAATAAATAACATGCTTATAGCTTAAGTTAAAAAACAAGGAGAAATGGGCTTGGAGGATTGTGGGCCTTGGATTGTTTGGGCTCCACAATTCCTAACAATCTCCCAATTGAGACCAACAATAATCTTGCCTCTCATTCCAACAAAATTTTACGATCATAGCAAACTTTAAGATTGTCTTCCTACTACTACAACTGTTATCTCTGATCTTTTTGGCTAACTCCAAGGTTGAAAAAAAAAATATATCTATAAAATCAACAAAGTAACAAAACAGGAAATCATCCCAAAAAAAAATAATAATAATAATAATAATAATTATTGTAGCTCATGATTTGTGTCTGCCTCAAGGTATAAGCAAGTTTGTGATATCACTAATAAACTAAATCTATTATCGTCTATTAGTGATAGACTTCTATCACTGGCAAACTACTTGAATCAGTTATAGAAGTCTATAACAAATAAACTTTTATCAACTAATGTACAATAATCTATTAGTAAATATTTGTTTAGTAACACTTTTTCTTAAGTAAATGAACATTGGTGTAGAAGAGTTAGTTTGGATGATTGTAATTAGATAATCAAGATCAAACTAAATTTCCAAAATTTATACAATCTATTAGTAGCTATCACCGACAAATTTATATTATTATGACATGATAATAAAAATCTTCACTGATATACTTATATATTAGTCACTCGAAAAATTCTATCATTGATTGAAAAAATTCACTTACTATCACTCATGCCTTTAAATGTTAGATAAGAATTTACTAAAGCTCTATTTAAAATGTTAAAACTTGAATTTGGTAATTTTAGTTTTTAAGAATTAATGATATTAGTGATATCAATGATATAGTAGATATCAGCGATATATCCATGTAACAATGATATCAATGATATTCGTATATCAATAATATAACTTGGGTAGATATGAGTGATATCAATGATACTAGTGATATGACTTAGGTAGATTTTAATGATATTCATGTACTGATGATATTAATTATCAATGATATTAATAGTATAATTTAGGTAGATATTGATATCAATGTGTATTAGTGATATCAGTTATAGAACTTAGATAGATATCAATGATATTGATGATTGAACTTAAGTAGATATTGTTAATGATATCAATAAAAGGAGTCTATCAATGATAGACTTCTATCATTGACACAATAATTTATCACTCGCACTATCTATAAAAGGAGTCTATCAACAGTATACTTTTATCACTAATGGACTTCAAAAATAGAAAATTCATATCTCCAATATTTTTTTTTTTTCTTTTTTTGTGCCTTTAATGGATTTTTTTGGGGATATTTTGTAGAGTTGAAAGTAAATTGTGCATCTTTGCAATATGTTAACCTCATCTTACCATATATGGGAGGCGCCCTAGCAACAACATACTATATACAAAAGAAAGAAATATCATCAGCAAACTAGCTAATTCAAACAAAATGGAAGTGAACAATAACATAACTCAAACAAGAGAAATGATGAAAAGTGATGATAGAATAGATAGGGGTAATAAACATCACCCAAAAGTATGTGAACAAAAGGTGAGTTTTGGATGCATTTGTCATTTAGTGGGAGGTGAAAAGATAGTTTGGAGGTTTGTAAAGTAGAGGTACAAAGAACCAGCTGTGAATGGAACCTATGATTGTGTTGATTTAGACATTGAACATGAAAAGCAATATAGTTTTGAGTCATTCACCAAATAATAGAGTGATGAAGAAATTGAATGATTGGTTTGGGAAGTGAACGCTTGGACGTTTACATAGCCACATACTTTGCTCTTCTCTCCAATACTTGTCCTTTGTACTTTGTTTTTCCCTTGGTTATCTAAATTGCTCTTGCTTCATGAAGTTGGATATCAACTTTAAGTGGTCAAGAAATATGGACTTCCTTTGTCCTTTATTGGCAAGGTTTCACTATTGGAGATTTTATGTATGTAAAGTGTTTACTGAATGGTATTCACAAGAAAAACTTTTATATATATAATATATATAAGAGATGAAAGTAATGGTAATCATTGTGAGATTGCTTTTGAGAGGAACAACATATTTAGATTTTGGTTCCCAAGTGTATCTGTTAAAACTAAAAGTTCGATGGGATATTCGTAAACTATTAAAAAACTAATTTTTTTTCTTTTTTTGTATAGTTACATTTGTTCAAATTTTTGTAGATTTTATAAATCCATCGATATAATTTTATATTATAAATTTTGCTTAATTATTAATTCATATTTAGTATAATTTAATTTGAAACAATTTTTTAGTGCAAATTATTGAATAATATAATATTAAATTTATCTGCATCCACTGACTTAAACTTTTTGGTCAATCGGTGATTTAAGATAGTATGAGAGTAAGTAGTCCAAAGAGATCTTGTACCCTACATTGTTGTTTCATCCACAAGTGAGGGGGTAAATTTGCATTGACCTATTAGCTTTTAAGTTTTTGAGTCAATTGAGGATTTAAGACAAATAAGGACACTATCTATAATACTTTAAACAAAGTTGAAAGATCAATTTATGTTAACAAAGCCAGTGGTTTCCTTGTTATAATTAAGCAAGATCATCTAATTAACTTAATCAAGAAGAAATTAATGAGACTTCTAATTGAACATGACTAAGCCAATGACATCTATACCTTCATGTTAGATGATATAACGTTAAAATTATTTTTACTCATCAACTCTAATTTTTGGGTCGATTAGATAATTTAAAAAAGTATCAAAACTCATATATTTCTTTTCCAACCCAGCCATCGAATCGTGGTATGGGATTATTTGTGAGAGGGTAAAAGAAAAAAGAAAAGGAGGGATTTTGTGGTGAGAGCTAAAACCAAGTTGAGATGGAACATCCAATCATTTACAAAGGCTTATTCTTTCATAACCCAAACACATACACGTCAGATGTTTGGTCTTTTGCCACAAACTGAACTGTTGAGGGAACTGACAGCGATTGTTTTCCATCTTTTCCTATTTATTTATTATTATTATTATTACTATTATTTTCTTTTTTACTTTTTTAATCTCTTCTTCATTTGTCCATTTCTCACAACAATGAGTGTCGGCTGCTCTTTCTTTGGAGAGAAAAAATGAAAAAGATAAATAAATAAATGGAAACCCCATTATTATTTTTTTTTCCTATTTTTGTCAAAAGAGATACCATGGATTTTCTTTTCCATTAAAAATAAATAAATAAATGAATCTATATATATATTCTTTAAAACGAATCTTTTCGAACTTTCTTTTTCTTTTTCAGGTTTACAATATTGTGTTTTTTGTTGTGAGTATAGAAGCTTAACGTCTAAGAAGAAGTTTAAAATAAAATTATTGTCGGAGGGAGCTATTCACATTCAAATTCACAGTCAACTAAATATTAGCTTCAAAAAAAAAAATATGAATTATTATCTTTTAGCAATATTTGAGTGGATATCGAACTACACTCATCTTTGTGTAGTTTTGTCCAATCACACCACAAAAATAAAAAACACAAATATTTATAATTTAAATAATTTTCACGTTACAAACTATAGTTGGACAATTGAGTGCTCTGCTATACATACTTAATTTGTGCAAACCGTGATAAACTTAATTATTTCATATTGGATTTTGTTTTAAAATACAACAAAAGTTACTAATAGTCCCTTGAGTTTGATTATTTGTGATTTAAGTAAATATCATTGGACACTATGATTCTTACACTCTTGCAAATATACTGGAATTAAGCACAACGATAGCGATATATTTTATCTTCTAGCCTAACACGTATAGAGATTCAAACTTCTATTTTTTTTAAAAAAAAAATGTGCATGTCAATTATTGTTGAGTTATGCTCACTTTGCTAAAATAATAACAAATTAAATTGACCATACCCTTCTTATTTGGTGTCTTCTCTATCAAAAAAATTCTAAACACACTTCTTATGTCTTTGGTCGTGTTAAAAGCTAGCTGATCTTCGCCATGAAAAGTATGAAGTGCAGTATTGTCCTAAGACTTAGTCCACAAACAAGAGTGTCATCCACCCACTACCATTTTAATCATGCTTGAGAGTAATTGGCATCTAATGCAAATAGAAATGACACAATCAAGAAAAGGATATATGATACAAATCGAAAATGACAACTTAGAACTAAAATGGGCCTAGGAAAGGGAGTTAGCTTGGGCCTTGGTCCAAGTTGATGTGCTCGACCTCAACCTTGCCGAAGTTTATGCATGTCCTAACCCGAAAAATTACTTTAGGCTCGGAATATGGCCTAAGGGAGATGCTTAGCCTAGGCCTATGAAATCGAGCATGCCCCTTGGTCCGATAGGTGTGCTTGATAGGTTATCTTATTATTTTGAGGCGACACTGAGACCCTAGGAAACAACCTAGGTCAACTTTATCTATAAATGCATCATCATAACTTCATTTGAGGTTCTCGCCTCCCCCAAATACCAAATTTACCCTTAATATCATGTGAACATCAGGTGTGTTTCTCTTTGTCCAAAATTTAGCATCAACCATGCTAAATCCCAAATGTTCAAAATACATATCAAAATCTTTAGATTGAATAATCAAATCTAATCATCCTCTAAGAGTGTGCATGATTATCAACCTTCTTTAGGTTCAAGATCAATAACCTTAAAAATAAAAATAGAAAAATAGAAAAATAAAAAATAAAAAAACTCAAGATGCTATGATACCTTAATACACAACACTTCTATAAAAATAATATATTAACATTAATTTTTCCTTGATTTTTGACATATGTCATCAGTACAAATTCACCTACAAAAGTGGTACCAATGTAGGGATGAATTAAATCTCTATCTAATAAACTTCAGCAAAGAACAGTTACCTTCAAATAATAGTATAAAGCCAAAAAAAAAAGAAAAAAAAAGAAAAAAACTTGCCCCATCTGAAAGATAAAAGAATTTTGTCCTATTACTTATATCATTTACCACAAAATTAAGCATAAATAGCTAAAATGAATTTAGCTAATGGTAATTAGCATAATCTATTTTTTAGCAGTCAAAAGTTTAGTCTCCACCATTGTTGAATTAAAAATCATAATAATAATTCAAACACAAGTAAATTAAGCTTAGTAAAAAATCAAGCTGGCGTAGTTTAGTAGTGGAGTAATAATTAACATGATTTTTTAACATGGTTGTTAATAACAGTGTGTTTTGCTAAACATCGCTATTAATAACGGAATTACAAAACACAAGGTATTACAAATTTCATGTCAGAAGAATTTTAAGACAGTTAAAAATCTACAATTCAATTTCTATATTACTTTTTAATAATGTACAATAAATCGCAAGATGTCAATTAGTTGACATCAAGATCCATATGGCACCAAATTTTTTTTTACATTATCCACGACATAATACTCAGTTCAAAAATAGGTCAATCTAAACCTAATATGGGGTGTATTTGAACTGACTTTTCAAGTTTTTACTTTTAAAACTAAGTCATTTAGCAAGATTTAAAGTGTTTGACAGCCACATAAAATAACTTTTTAAAAATGAGTTTGAGTTAAATAATTGAAAGGTCCGTTTAGATTAACTTAAAAGATAAATGTTCAAAAATTTATTTTCATTTAAACACTTTTGATAAGAACTCTTTCCAATAAAGACAACAATGACTTTCAACATTCATTTTGAGTGGTTGTTAAACACTTGTATTTTTTTCAAAAATAAGTTATTTTTTAAATTAAATACTTAAAAAAGTATTCCAAACACTCCAAAACCAACTTTTAATCCAAGAAAAAAAAAGTGATTAATTGGAAATCCACTCAAGTTTTCAAAAAATATATAAGAAAAAGACCAAAATACCCTCGTACCATCCCCTCCCCAATCTCTCCACCTTCACCGAACTCTGTTGATCAAACATATGATTAAATCCAAATCGACCCTAACGCTCAAGACATGATTCATTTCGCCACATCTATCGTGAATAGAAAATCATTGAAAAGAAAAAAAAAAAAAAAAACTAACGGTAAGAGAAAGAATTGTACAAACTAAAATATCACTAAGGAGAGATACGATCCAAACACAATGAAAAGAAAGAATAAATTAAATAAGGCATTACTATATGATAGAACCAAAGTACTTGTCTCTTCTTTGACAAATGACATTTATACATAATATATTTTTCTAAGAAAAAAAATAGTAAAAGCAAAGCAATCCAACGGCTGAGAGAGAGAGAGACAAAAATGCCCAAGACCCCAAAGAGTGTGAAAGAACATAAGACCCCCAACACATATACCCTAAAACTAACAATTTCAACACCACTTTTGCGTTCTTTACATTTTCCCTTTTTTTTTCTTTTTCCGTTAGTTTTTTTTTTTTTTTCTTTTTTTTTTTTTTTCCTTTTCCAAATCAATTGAACACAAGATTCTATCACACATTACTTCTAAAAAGATTATTTGAAGATGATGAATTGAATTAGTTCTTGGAGCCACCCACCGTGGGTGGATGTTGATGCAATTGCTGAAACATCATGGCAATTCTATTGTATGCTTCCATTGTCATAGGCTGCATGGAAAAGATACATAAAACATCCGCTTAAACTTACTAGTTAAGAAATTTTAAGATTAGAGATAGTTAAATATGTAGTAACCTGCGGGTGACATGCAAGAAAAGCCGAGAAGGGGTCTGCAGTCATGGTGGATGGAGAATGTTGAAGTTGGTCACTAGTGCCTCCATCCCATGTTGGGATAGGCATGAAGGCAGTCGGGTGGAGGAGCGTAGACATCCCGGTGGCGAGTCCAGAGCGACTCGCCATCATGTTCAAATGGTCCATTCCCAAAGCCATTCCCATTCCCGCCATGCCCATTCCTAACCCCATCGGGGACATCATCGACGCCATTTGAAGTTGTTGCTGCATTGCCATCGGTACCATCATTGGCATGTTCATTCTACTCATCATTTGCACTTGAGCTTGCAATTGCTTCAAATATTCGATTACTTCATCCAACATTGAAGCTTTATCCGTCTAATGTACACAAAAATTTAGTTTATAAATAGATCCGGTTGTTTTTAAATTAAAGAGAAAACACTACGTACATATAATATAAAAAAGGTAAAAATTTATATTCTTAAACATATTTTAAAATGATTTTAAAAGAGTTAAAACTACTTTTAAAACTACTCTAGAGTAAACCTTCAACCATTTAATTTTTTTAAAAAGAAAAATAACGATTAGAAGTGAACAACAATAGGTGCACCAAAATATTTTAACTAAATTCTATGCGCTCTTACTTGATAAGAGATAAAGGACAATGTTTTTTTTTTTTTTTTTTCCTATACAAAATTAATATAAAATCATAAAATCCTAAAAAAAAAAAAAAAAAAAAAAAA
>QLSR01001485.1:1036624-1053205 GCA_031780015.1 Citrullus colocynthis
TAATATAAAATCATAAAATCCTAAAAAAAAAAAAAAAAAAAGAAAAGTCTAAGCATATATAGAAATGAAGGCAATGGGACCCAACACACCAGAAGTTTTTAATGTCACTTTGTCCTTACTCTCCTTCCAACTCTCTCTCAAACTTCAGCTTCTTCTCTATCTTTTTCTAAGTACCCCTTGTGGCCTTAGTTCAATTATACCCCATTTGCTTTTTCCTTTTCCTTCACAATTCACCCCCTTCTCTATTTCACAAATTTTGGTCCTAATTAAGGTGGACAATTCCCATCATACCTTCCCAACTAGCAAAATCACCACCATATCTCTTTATATTAAAAATCACATAAATGTTTAAATCCCTCTTAGGATCAATGCTGCTAAAAATGCGTTTGGATAATACTTTTTCAGATGGTGCTTTTTAAGTAAAATGCACTTTACAAGAACCACATAATATGGTCAAGTAATTCTAACTAAAATGTAGGCCAAATTATTATGTATAAAAATTGTGCCACGAATATTTCGCATGCTTTTAAAAATTGTAATATTACCTTTGACTTTTCATAAATATTTTAAAAACTATCCTTGAGTTATTTAGAATGTTGGACAAAAAAATTGATGTAGAATAATGTAATAGTGACTAGGACGCTAGTATGAATTAAGCATGAAAGAACGATATTCAAACAAGTCAATTTTCCATCCTAACATTTGAACAATGTTTTTTACTTCTCGTGACAATTTTGAGACTACATGTGAAAATTCAGGAGCAATATTGCAATTCTTGAAAGAATTAGAGTATTTTCTAAGCAATGGCCAAGATATTTGTTTCTATAATTCAACCTAAAAATTACTTTAAATAATCTTTTAGATTTTTCTAATCTCTTTTGACAAAATAGTTTGAACAAACTATGAGAAAGTTCAAAAATATACTTCTCATATTCCTTTGAAAACATTCTTCGGTGTCTTAAAACTCAAACCAAACCAAACTAAACTCCCCTGGATTAGTCATTCTATTTCGAACTTTAAAATTGTAACAATTTATATTTATAATGATTGAATATCCTTGAGAAAAATCTTGTAAAGGTGCAATGAGGTCTTTATATGACAATCACTCTAAGTACAAAAGAAAAATGATGAGTCGTTTATGCATGAATCGAGTAATTGTCACATCAATTACACCTCCACAAAATTTTCTACCTTAGTAACTAAATCATATGACTAATTAAATTGTTACAAACTCAGTATATTAGTTTTTAACCTAAAAAGTAAAGACCTACACAATCAATTTGGGATTGGGTAAAAGAAGAAGGTTCCATGTGTACCTTATTGGAATTTGGGACCAGCTTTTGCAATGTCCTCATCCTTTGGTTAATCTTATCTCTCCTTTTCTATAAACAAATTAAATAATAATAAGGAAATTATTAATCCACACAAGAAGAAATTTCCATCTATATTTTTGAAGGAAAAAAAAAAAAAAAAAGAAGACTTACACGTTCGGATTGGTTATGTATTGCTGCAGCCCTACTTCTTTTAGTAGAAACTGAGGATTTGGCATTCTCTTTCTTTCTCTCTCCCTCATCCTCTTCTTCCACCTTCACGCGTTCAAATTCATTCCCCAATTTAATAAATCACACACATCTTCCATTACAAAATCAATAATAATAATAATAATAAGAAGAAGAAGAAGAATGTCTCTCTTTCCCTTTAATTTTCTGCCTAGATTTTTTTACTCAAATTCTTAAAAAAAAAAAAAAAAAAAGATTATAAAAAATTTTTTTTTTTTTTTTAAAAAAAAAAAAAAAATTTTTTTTTTTTTTTTAAAAAAAAAAAAAAAATTTTTTTTTTTTTTTTAAAAAAAAAAAAAAAATTTTTTTTTTTTTTTTAAAAAAAAAAAAAAAATTTTTTTTTTTTTTTTAAAAAAAAAAAAAAAATTTTTTTTTTTTTTTTAAAAAAAAAAAAAAAATTTTTTTTTTTTTTTTAAAAAAAAAAAAAAAATTTTTTTTTTTTTTTTAAAAAAAAAAAAAAAATTTTTTTTTTTTTTTTAAAAAAAAAAAAAAAATTTTTTTTTTTTTTTTAAAAAAAAAAAAAAAATTTTTTTTTTTTTTTTAAAAAAAAAAAAAAAAAAAACAGCTTCTAAAAACTTTTTTTTTTTCTTTTTTTAATATCAAAACTGAGTTAGCTTTTTAATACATTGGTAGAAAGAAGTTATAGTAAGGAAACAGAGGTGGTGAAGAGTGTTACTTAATTTTTCAACTACCAAATAGTTATCAAATTGTGTCTTTTTTAGTCAAATTCTAAAAAAAATAGAGTAATTATTTTAAATGACAAAATTAGTGAAAATATTTTCAAATCTAGCAACATATTAGTGTCTATCGATCATGATAGACACTTATAGACTACTATCATCTATCACTATTTATTACTGATAGATATCGATATATGTCTTTCAGTCTCTATCACTGCTCGACAATGACCTTTTACTATATTTTTAAATATTTTTGACTAAAACGTCCCATTTTCTTAAATATCAAACCTGACTTAATTTTCAAAAGGATTGGTAGAAAGAAGTAAAAAAAAGTTAAAATTAAAAAAAAAAAAAAAAACCTAGAGGTAAAAATCATGTTATTTAATTTTCAAAAAACTAAGGCTTAATTTGGGATTGATATAGCTTTTAAAATAGTTGTTGCTAGTTGTGCTTTTAGAAAAATTACATGTGAAAAAAAAGTAAAAAAGTGTTTGTAAAATTTAACTTTAAACTAAGAAAAACTATTACGATGTTGAGTAAATTAATATTAAATTTGTATAATTTAATTATAAGAAAAAAAAAAGTATCATTTCAATTATCTTTTATATTCCTATTTAATTTACCATTTATTATAATATAATTATTTGAAAATATATATGTTTGCAACTAATATTGTTTAATCTAATATTTTTCATAAAAGATTTCTTTTATACAATTGTTATAACACATCAAACTAATTAAAAGCTCTATCATACAAGTTTAGCATCTTAGAACAAATTTAAAAATATCATACTTTAGCATGTTAGAACAAATTTAAAAATGATCTTGAATAAATTAATAAATGAGTTGTTTCTGTATGTAGTTAAAGTTCTCATATAATCACCTTTTATGATTGCAAAAGCAAATTTGAAATGGGCTTAAATGATTACTAAATAGTATAACAGACTAATTCAAAATGGTAATGATTACAAAAAGGTTAAGCGGCCATTTGTAAACTTCAAAATGTGTGTTTTAAATTTTCTTTTTTTAAAAAAATGCTTCTTAGGAATGAATTCAAAAATGTGTTTTGAGAAAAAAGATTGATTTTTTATTTTTTAAAAAGTGAATTCAAACCAAGTCTATATATATAGTCTCTAAATATTTGGGAGAGATTTTAAATTCTATGAAATACACTTCGAATCCTATGAAATACACTTTTAAATTAATTTATTACCTAATTTAGAGATGTTTTCATATTATTAAAATTAATTTCAAAACATTAAAATTATGTTTTTTTACTTTAAATTTTAAAAATGAAAATATTTTATAAAATAACTTCAAAGATGCCCTAAATGTTATTAGACTTTGATGTTAGTTAATAAAATTCTTGCCTGATGTGTGCTATGGCAGACAGAATCATATTCGTCGGTGGTGGTGTTTTTAACGTACGGTTTGTCAGAGATTGTATTATCAAGCGACCCTTGTGATGTGGTGGTGGCGGCGGTAAACCCCACGCCGCCATCGACGGCGGCGAAATTCCTATCGCGAGTGTTCAACGTCACTTTCTGACCACTTTCCCGGCTGCCACTCACGCTGATCTGATTCCGGCAGCCACTCCACTCCCTTTCCGCGTGAACCACACGCGCCACTACCCTTGCTCGTTTCCCATGTATCACTCTACAGTCCTCCTCCTTCTCACGCGCCGCCCCAGGAATATCACTCGACTCCACCGCCGACTTTCCGGCGCCACCACCCGCCGCCGCCTTGTCACCGTCGCATGGAACCATCGCGTCCATAGCCGTCGCAGCGGAAGCCGTCGGCGTTTGCCTATGGTGGTCGCCAAACCACGGCACCAAATCACTGGCACCGCCGTCGCCGGTGTCGTCCGTGTTAATATCAAAACTAATATTCTTACACTGGCGAGTTCCTTGGTTCACCAAAGACTCAAGCGTGCCACTCGCACGTGCCGGCTTATTATCCCACGTGTACTTAGAACCACCACCACCACCACCACTGCCGCCGCCGCCGTTTTGAATCTTCCCGGTTACCCTCGGCAGCCCCATCCCATGCATAGCCAATTGCCCATTTTCCCATGTCAGCTCCGCCACTTCATACTCAAACCTACCCAAAAAAAAAAAAAGAAAACCCCAAATCCAAAAATAAAAATCCCCATTAAAAAATATTTACAAAAAAAAGAGAAAGAAACAGAAGCAGAGAAAATTACATGGGAACGACGTCGTCAGCGGCGGATGAGGAGTGAAAGGGGGGACGGCCGGCGGCGGCGGAGGGCGGCGGTTCGGAGAGGTCCCAATTAGGAACACACTGGCTCATGTTTTTTATTTGGTGTTGGTGTTTTTTCTTTCTTTTTTTTTTTTTTTTTTTGGTGTTTTTTTTTTCTTTTTTTTTTTTTTGTTTTGGTGGTGGAGAAAAAAGAGAGACGATGGTATTTGTGTTGTAAGAAAAGAATGAATATAATTAATTAATTAAGGTTGGGTGAAATTTTGGATAATAATAATAATATTTTGAAAAAGAAAAATTGAGTGCTATTCTCTGCTGTGTTTTAGATCGAGGCTGATGGACTTATTTGTCCAATTCTTCCTTCCTCTCTTTTAATTCATTATTTGGTAAATTACAAAAATCGACTTCGAGATATTGCAGCAATTGTAGTTCCACTCTTAAATTTTCGGTCTTTCATAAATTAGATTAGATTAGACTTTCAAATTTACATAATTTATATAATTTACAACATAATTGTTAAATTATAATATTTGCTTAAGTTTAGGAGTGGCAATTTTTTTCATTTGTAAAGTTTAATTTTTACAGTTTTTTTTTTTTAAATTTCAAAATTCAATTTTAACACTAGTAGAAGTTTAAGGACCTAAATTTTACAGTTGAATGTTTGAGATTATAATTGTAACTAAGGCTATACTTTAAGGGTGGTTTTTCAATTTGACCAATATCTTTTAATGTTCTTTCTCTCTACATAAAATTCCAAATCTCTCCCTCACCTTCTTTTTTATTTTAGTTGAAAAGTCCTTTTGACTCCAAATCCTTGCTCTACCCTTAATTAGTACTTCATTTAAATTGACATGTTAGTACAATTTTATTAGGATAACTGCAATGGGTAGTATTTTTAAGGTTAATAATCAAATGTATAGCAACTTATTTAAAGAATTACAAATATAGCAAAATTTATCTGTAATAGACTCTATGCTCATAGATTGCTACATTTGCAATTACCCCTTCGATCCTATTATGAAAAATTGATATAACATATTTTCTCTTACTTAAAAAGTATAAATGTTTTTTTTTTTCAAATTTTTTATTTGAAGATCTTTTTGGAATATCATTGAAATCAACACATTTTATTGTTATTTTCATTATATATATATATATTTTTTTAAATTTAGATCTTAATATATTCTTTTAACAAGTTACTAAAGGTAATAGAGACTAGTAGACGTACCAAATATTTCTATTAGGTTAACCTATTTATCACATTCTAAATCGAAAAGCACTTTCATTTTCACCAACTTGGTTCCATTTTTTTTGGCCAAATTTATTTTCTCTCTATTTTTTTTTTAGTGTTTTTTAAGATTTTACCTTCGTTTTCCGTGAATGAAACTTCATTTATGATTAGGCCTTAGATGGATGGTGGTGATTGGTGAATTGACATAAAGTTGGAGATATAATTAGAAACTTGTTTTTAGGTTTGCTTAATTCTTCTCCTATAACGTTTCCTATTTTATTTAGTGACGTTGGCCTGGATTGTACATATACACACACATCATGTATGTAATTCTATCTTTAGGTTAATTTGAAAATCCACCCATGAAAGAGGTTTAGTTGAAAAATACATTATAACAGATAAAAGAATAACTTTTTAAACAATTTAGAGAAAAGAAGTGAACGTGAAAATTATTATAATTTTAAAAAACTCAAAGTCAAATGATTATTAATATAAATTTATTACGCTGTCTTAGTTTTCAAAACATTTTAGAAACTACATCACAAAACAAGAAATTCAAAAGTAGAAAAATTTAAAATAAGAGTAATATTTAAAATTTGATTCTTACAAATAAAAAAATAAAAATGGTAACTCCACATTTTATCAAAATAAGTTTTTAAGATTGTGTAAAGTAGGAGAATTACTAAAATAATTAAGAAATTGTATGCTTAACAACAACTTTTATAGTTTATTTAAACATAATAAAACATACATAATTACCATAGAATAATATTAGTTTTTTTTTTTTCTTTTTTAGAGGAGGTCTTCTACAAAGCAATAAGTGATGATAAAACATGTTGAAAAAGACGTATATTAATTTATAGGACAATCTTTAGTCGCAACCAAAAGCTAGTAAGAATATGACGTTTAAAGGCTAACGAGACTCTTTTTGAAAAGTTTTCCCTTGATAATTGGATAACCTCACACCCTTTTATGTTCTTCATTTAATATGTCTATTTAAAACTTAATAAACAATTTTACTTTTGAACCTTGCCCCAAAAATTATTGTCTTTGTTTATAATTAAGTTCATAATCCACTATTCTATTAATTAGACTAGTGTTCGAATATATAGTGTTTGCACTTATTTTAGTCAATTTTTCTTCCCATGAGTAGATAGTAAACCCAAATAAATAGTCCTTGTTTGTCAGTAAAATATTTTTAAAATTCTGACCAAAATTAGAAATCAAATGAAATTAAAAAATATTTATTTACTTAATATTTAAATATATAGGTTTAGTGGACCTCTAAAATTGGTGCGTGGAGATAAAGTATATATCTGCCACAAATTTGAGAGCAAATATATTAATTACTAAAAAGATATTTTCTTTTTATGCTTCATTATTAATCTTTCAAATCTAAAAACTTTATGTACAATATTTTTATTTCTCTTGGTTTGTTTATATCTTTTATGACAGGAATAGATATTTATTAGAAAAAGGGAAGTTCATTTGGACTAAAGTATCAACGAAAAGGCCAACCATTCATTAAAAATGAGTTTAAAGAAAAAGAATGATCACCCCATTATTATATTATAACTTCTACTAACAATCGAGTCCTTTTATTCCCCTCTATTTCAAAATATGTAAAAAAGAAAAAAGAAAAAAACTAAAACAGAAAACAAAAGAAAAAAAAATCTTTCAAATATATATATAGATTTTGAATCTTAGGGGAGTATCTTTCTTATATAACATGGTAGATGGATTCAACTACTAACTTTGATATTGATATTATAGGTATTATACTAGTTGAACCATGTTATTTTAACAATTTTGATGATTATTTAAACTAAAATCCAATAATTGTTAATATATATTTTATGTTAATATGATATTTACCAATTCGAAATAAAAATTGATGTAAATATTTTATTGATGGATTAATCGTAATAAGCTTGAATTACAAAAATAATTGGATTATTTTTAATTGCGTTTACTTAGAATGATGAATTTATCATATTTTACTATTATCGTTATTGTTTGATCCTACTGATAACAGTAACAATAACGGTAAAAGTAAAGGTAATAAATATGAAAAATTCATAATTTTCATATTGTTATAAATATTTATTACTGTAACCATAACGATAACTGTGATAGTAAAGGTAGTAAGTCCCTCACAGCTTTTAACTTCAATCAAATTGAACACTTTTTATTTCTTCAATTAGATTACAAGATATGATAACAGATTTTGAGGTAGACCTTACAACTCATTATAATTAGTGAATGCATATAAGCCAAAAAAAAAAAAAAAATCAATTTTGACTTTTTTTTACATTACGATTCAGGGATGTAACACATGGCCTAAAATTCAAGGGTGGTTAACACATATTTTACGTTATGACTTTTTTGGCTGAGCATGGGAGAGTTTGGGATTATATTATTTGGCCTATAAAAATATGAAGGTGAAAAGTAAAATTAATTTAATACAACATAGGAAAAAGTTATATTAGAAATTATAATGTGTGTGGATATATGCGTCAAACACGTGGAAGTGAGGTTGCCTAAAAATATCCAAATGACATGTGGTGGCAGAAGGAACGCGTTATACGAAAACAAGCCAGGTAATGCTTCTATAATAATAATAATAGTAATAATAAGTGGGGCACTGTCATCTCAAAAAGGTAATTCGGCAAAAAAAAAAAAAAAAAAAAAGGGGGAAATATAAACAAAAAAAAAAAATTCAGAAAAAAAAAAAAAAAAAAGGAAAAAAAAAAGAAACATGAAGTTGTATTTGGTGTATATAATGTTTTTGAATATATGTTTGATGATATAAAAATTTGTTCAAATGTGTATTTAATAATATATTTAGAAACCACAAAATTAGTTTTGATTACCAAGTCTGTAGTAACCATATTTATAAATATATATAAATTAAAAGATATGACCTTAAAAAAATATCTTAAATTAAGATTAGTAATAAAAGACATAATTAGATGGATAATTATTTTAAATAATAAAATTGTTAAAAATATTTTTAAATATAATAAAATATTACTGTTTATCTATAATAGATCTTTATACACTGAATATTTAATAGACACCAATAAATTGTATCGCTTCTATCAACGATGATATTTTATAAATATTTATAAATAATATTTTAGTTTATTTTAATATATTTAAAAACAATCTTACTTTTGACTGTTTTTTTTTGTTAATATATTTTAGACATCAGTGAATTCAAATGCTTCATCAACAAAATTCCGCAATCGAAAGTATTAAATCTACGTGTCATAACTATTAAGAGTTTTAAAATATCGAGGTCTAAATGAAAACTAGAATAAATAAAAAAATATTTTTCTTTAACGTGTGAATGAGGCCAAATGACGAAATGACTGCGCGTGGGGAACTTAAATTTGTTCTTATCTTACACGTGTAGGATTGTTACGCTTTCTAAAGTGGCTCGCTCCTTATAGCTTTGCCACGTGTCATCCACGCGCTCTCTCTACAACAGGTCAACGTATTATTGTTGGGAGTTCTTTCATTGATCGGTTTATATCAAACCCTCTCTCTTCCTTTGATTAATGGTTCTATTTCATATTTCACGTGATAACTCACGGCCAAATTTGATAAGTTTTGTTTAGTGATGATCAATATGATTTTTGTCCAAGAAGTGAGATAATTTTGATAAATTATCTTGTAATTTTATCAAACTTTTCACTTGTCAAGGCTCGTTTTTAACACATATGACATGGAACCATGCATGCTTATATTAACATTGTATTCATATTCAAAGTTATGTCATTAATTTGTTAAAAAAAAAAAAGAAATAAAAATCAAAATGATTATTCTTTGAAAGTTAAGAACTAAAAACAGATATTTTATAAATTTAGGGACCAACATAACTAAATTTAAAATTCAATTATCAAAATTCTTATTTAAATTTCTTTTTGTTCTTTTATTTATTAAGATTTTTGTGTGGAGAGTTTTGAGTTCCTTAAATTTAGTTTTGGTCGATTTTGGCCAAAATCCATGAGACGCAAGTGATTTAAAATTCGATGTCCAACTAGGTTCAAAATGCTTATTTTGTTGTTTGTCGTACAATTTATTTATGAGTTTTGTGAGAATTTGATGAAATGTTTATGAATTTTTTTTAGATTTGCATATTTGTTTTTCGTTGCTTTAATTTCTAGGATAAATATGTTAAGTAGATTAAATAGACGACACAATCACACGCTTGCATGCTTTATTCAACTATGTTATGTATGCTGGGATTATGTGTAAACATTTTAAAAATAAATTATATAAAATTTATTATTACTATTATAATTCATAATAATATTTTTTTTTTACATTTCATTGGTATTTAAACTAGATAATTTTTTTTTTTTTTAAAATAATTTTTTTTTAATGTCGATGTCTAACTATCTACTTTATGGATGTATCGGTAAATACTTGAAAAAAAAAAAAACCCTTTTAAAGGGAGAAAAAAAACCAATGAATTGAAAAGAAAATGAACAAATATATTACATATTTTCCCATGCAATGATTGCAAATAATAAAAGAAAATAATTGGACTATGGTTTGCTTGAAGGTCTTGGTCCTTTATGGACTGTGGGCCTTTAATATAGAAAGATTGAGTTGGGTCAATGCTTGCAATCAAACTTAGGAGACCCCCAATAGGATTTTCAAGAAAGCAATTGAGGGCCGAAGCATGAGATTGAGAAATTTTAGGGCCAAAAAGAAGAAAACCTAAAAATTCAAATAGATTTTTACAAGAAAAGTCCTTTCTATACCATCAATTTCATAAATATTCTAAAATTTGAATTATTTCATTAGGAGTTTTTAATTATAATTTTGAACTTTAGAAAGTTTGTTATGTTGATTTGTTTCCTTATTTACATATTTTCTATTTTTACTGATATTTATGAATTTTTCTTACATTCAATCCATTCAAAAATTTTCATTTAATGCATATATATATATTTCTAATTTTCTCCTTTATTTTAGGAGATCATTTTCCACTCATTAGTTTCTTTTGCTTCCTTTTTTCCATCTCCATTTCAAATTCATTTTGCATAAACCATTTTATTTTTCATTTTGAATTTCTTTGTTTTTCATCTGTGTTTGTTTTTATCAATATATATGAGACTTACTTTTTCATATACACATTTATATTAGTTATTTTGCAAATATATACCCAATAATAATGTTAACACAAATAAAATAGGGTATAGAATAAGATAAATGGTGACCTCATATTATTTGAACTAAATTCCTATATATTTGAAATTGAAAACAAAATGTGGAAACAAACTTCATATATATATATATATATACTATATTCTCATAGTATATATAGTAAATACTATATAAATCTTGAAATAAACCTCGAGTAGATCTAAATTGGGGGTTGGTCGACCATATTTGTCTTGAGAAGTCTATTAGCGTGTCGTCATATCTGTGGGTTTCTATTTGCATCACTTCTACCGGAGTTCTGTTCATGAGCCAAATTCGTACACCTCTAATTTCTAAACATATGTTTGATTTATTCCATATCTGTTTCATTTGTCCCTATTGATGGATGATGCCTCTCTTTGCCGTCAATGCGTGCTCCGGTTTCTTATGAGTAATGAGTCTTTGTCGTTGTCGTCGTCAATTTCTATTGTCACCTTCAGTTGGGTTCGTCGAAGAGGATGTTTAATAGAGAAAGAGAGAAAGTATAGAGAAAGATACGATAGTTTAGAGAGAAATTTGGAATTGGAACATATGAGAAAGAGAGAAAATGAGGATGACTGAAAAATGGAAATAGATGGCGGTTGACGGCGAACATAGGGAGAGGGGTGAGTGCAACATTCATATTAATAGGATTTCCATCATAGTGTGTACTATTGTCAAGAAGAATATCACACAAAATTCTGCCAAATTAACGCCCCTAATGATTTCTCTCAAACCAAATGTCCATCCATTTTTTCTGTTTCTTTATCTTTGTCATTATAGGTAATAGTCGATTCAGTTTTGTTGATTTTGGGGTCAACCAAGAATCAATTAAATTAATCAGTTTTATAAAGAAGAGATCCAAAAGGATGTCCAATAAAGAACAAACCAATGATCTAGTGTGTCTCGCGTGTAGGAGATTCAACTTCATTGCTGAAGTTTAGAATGCAGAGAAACACACCTTTTTTTAATTTTTTTTTAAAATTTTTTTAATTTTATAGACAGTGACATCGAGAAAGCCTTTGTTAACTACTTCAAAGATATCTAATTTACTGACCCTGGGGGAGAGCCCTAAATGATCAATGATCTGAATTGGAGAAAAATTAGTGACTAGCTTTCTACAAATCTTATCAGGACTTTCGCTAAGAACGAAATTTATGCCTATTTAAAAATGTTGGAGAACGACAAAACACCAGGACCAGATGGCTTTACCATGGAGTTAGAAAGTTTTGGAACATCTTCAAATCCAACATAATGAACTTGTTCCAAGACTTTTTTCAGAAGAGCATTGTCAATAAAGTTATGAATGCCACTTACATTGCCTTCATCCCTAAAAAGCTTGCGCCTCAAAAGGTTTCAAACTATATACCGATCAACTTAACTACAAATATTTATAAAATCCTTGCAAAGGTCCTTGTTGAATGCCTTAAACATGCCATGCTTGCGACCATCTCTCCCAATCAATCTGCCTTTGTCAAAGGGAGACAAATTACAGACTCAATTCTTATTGCCAACGAAATTGTTGATTTGTGGAGATGTAATAAACAAAAAGGATATATCATCATACTCGATGTTGAAAAAGCTTTTGACAAGCTGAATTGGAATTTCCTTTTATTTATACTAAGACAGAAAGACTTCAAAGAAAAATGGATTAATTGGATATACGATTGTATTTCTACAGTCAGTTACTCCATTATTATCAACAGGAAGCAAAGGGTTTCAACTACCAGAGGTGTCAGGTGTTGGGTTTCATAGCGTGATGCGCATAAATTGGATTAGATGTTATAATTTCAGTACAAAGATGCGTCGAGAATCACTCAAGTATGATCATTAATAAGCAAGGTTTCCTATAAAAGCCCAAATATAAGCCTCTATAGGGTTCCTGGCGAGTCCATGGTCTAACGTAGGGATTTGTAATAACTAGGCGTTGAGAATAAATATAAGACTATGCGATGACTATACATGTATTATGTGCAGGAGTTGTATGTATCTAAAATTATATATAAAGAATGAATAAAATTTCCTACAATTAACAATGAGGTGGACGCAGAAAAGGTTAGTCAAATGTTATTCAGTGTCAGATAACATGCGTTGAGAATGACGATGGAACCATGCGATAAAAATAGAGTTAACGCAGGAGCTAGTTGTTACTTAAGCATATCTAAGTATATTTACATACCTACAAACTTTGAGTTTGTGAATCAATCTCTTGATGTTTCGATGCCACATTAATATTATCTCTCAGACGCATGGTAAGTTTGCGTTGGCAAAAGATGAACTACATCTCTAAACCCCATCTAATCTTGATAAATGCTAAAGATTAACCATCTACTCTCTCAAGCTAGACAGTCGTGCTTGTTAAATTTGTTTGTCAGACAAAGCTATGCAAGCTAATAATATGCATTAATCAAGATGTAACATACTTAGTATTGCTTAAGAAAAACTAACTTCTAACATTTAACTCATTTAACATTCAAACAACATGGTGTAAAGTATTTAATATGGAAATAAATGGAAGATAATCGTCAATCAAACTTATATTAAGAAAATAAACCATTCTCTAAAATGTCATTAACAAAACATAAGTAAGAAGGAGGGAAATGGAGATAGAACAATAATGGAAGATGTCAAGCCACCACTGGCCATGTCTTGCTTCAGGGAGACTTGAGATGATTGCTATTTGATACATAAATTTCATAGGGTGAAAGTTCTCAGAATCCTTCTCACAAAAGAGCTTGAAATGGAGGTTGGTTATGGTGAGGGAGAATTTGTGCAGAGCTTTCGTCTCTTGAACTCGTTTCTCTCCTTCTTTGAATGGAGAAGCTTTGGGCTATTTATAGGCGTCGAAAAGTTGAACTCATGATGACCTGACACCTTTGCATTAAATTATATGCCCTGTTGTGCAGACTTTTCACATCGTCGGCTCATTGGTCCTGCCATGATCTGATAACGTGTAATCCTTTTGCATATTGACATGACAGCTTTTGCCTAGGCGTCTGTATCGACTTTTTCTTCTCAACGCATTGTCTCGACCCATGGGTTTCCACTTCTTTTGTTCTCGCAGCAGCTTTCTCTCTGGTGCTTGGGTTATTTGTGCTTTTTTCTACTTAATCCTGCGTTAAGAACAAAAAAACTCATAATTTTTCAAGTGTTTTCTTTTGTAAATGGTGCCAACACATGGTAATACATATTACATCATGTGTTTAGCCCTAAAGTTACTCTAATCAATTCACATAGTGACTATAATAACTTGTATTTCTACAAGTTATCATCAGGCAAAGGGACCTCCTTTCTCCTTTCCTATTCTTTATTGCTATGGATTACCTTTATAGTCTCATCGAAGACACTCAAAACAGAGGCATCATCAAAGGCTTTTCTCCCAGAAATAATTCGGTACATATTTCTCATCCTCTCTTTGCTGATGATCTTTCTCTATTCTCAATAGACAATGCTTCCTACTTGTAAAACCTAAAATTTATTTTCAATATTTTTGAACAAGCCTCAGGTCTCAAAATTAATTTATCAAAGTCATTAGTCATTGGTATCAATGTTGATCACGACTCTGTCTCTCTTGCTTGTGATATCTAGGACTGTTGTGCCACCTCTCTCCCTCTTGAATACCTTGGAATGCCTCTTAGAGGAAACCCAAAGCTTTCTTTTTGGGATCCTATTATTGAGCATATCGACTGTAAATTCACTTCATGACAATTTTCACACATCTCAAGAGGAGGTAGGTTGACTTTATTACAAGTTGTTCTTAGTAGCCTCCCTACATATTATCTTTCTCTTTTCAAAGCTCCTGTGGTGGTTACCAAACTGATTGAGAAAAAGACGAAAAAATTCCTTTGGGAAGGCACTAAAAATCAGAAAGGAACACATTTGGTGAGATGAGATCTAGTTGCTTGTCCCAAAGAAAAGGGTGGTCTTGGCATCGATAAAGTTAGAATCTCCAATGATGTTTTGCTTGGCAAATGGATTTGGTGCTACTTTAATGAACCTGACCAACTGTGAAAAATGTTGATCAATTGCAAATATACACCTTTGTCCCTGGGTACCGTCCCCAGCAGATGTACAGTTGTTAGCGCTAGATCTCCATGGTTCCAAATTAACAAATTGGAAGCTATTGTTTGTAATCAGATCAAATGGATAATCAAGCGTGGATTTAACACTCTATTTTGGCACCATCGCTGGAATCATGGATGTATCCAAAAAATTATGCTCCTTAGATTCTACAAACTGTTTGAAAATGATTTAATCTCTGTCAAAGATGCATGTAATGAAAGTCTGAATGCTTGGCTCCATCCTTCAGAAGACCTCTTATGGATAGAGAACAAGAAGTTTGGCTAACCCAATCCGCAAATTGGCAGACCCCTGCTCTCTTCGAAGAGCCAGACCCAATTTCTTGGTCCCTTACTTCCAAAGGGGTCTTTTCTGTTAAATCCATAAAGACTTCTCTTGCTGATATCGCTGATCAAACCAATCTGATGAACATTGGCCACCTTTGGAGCATGCACATCCCCAAAAAATGTAAGTTTTTTGTTTGGTCTTTTTTTCACAGAGGTATAAACACTGCGGAAAAATGTCAATCTCAATACTCTTCTATGGCACTAAATCCGAACTGATGTATCACTTGTAAGGAGAGTAATGAAACGATGGAGCATCTTTTTATTACTTGCAGTTTCACCCAACAAAGATGAGCAAACTTCTATCTCCATATTAATGAAGTGGATCACGTCCCTAGAAGTTGGGATGAGGTTCCGAACCGTTTTTCCAATCTAAAGCCTACCTCCAAGAAGAAAATCCTACTACTTAATTTGAGTGGTGCAACCTTATGGAATCTCTAGTTGGAGAGGAATGATAGAACGTTCCATGGGGGTGGAAAGACACAAAGGCAATTATGGGAGGACATCCTTAATATCTCATATCTGTGGTGTACTAAATCCTCTTCTTTTTGTAACTATGAGATTGCTATTCTCTCTCTCAACTAGGAGGCTTTTCTTTAATTCCCTCTTCTTTGTACTAAACTCTCGAGCTTCCCTCTAGCTCATTTTGTACCTTCTGTCTTCTATCAATGCAATTTTTTGGTTTTGGGACATGATGAGGGTGTAGGGGGTGTCAACCTAGTTGAGATGCTCGGTGCACCTTTTGATCCCTTTTGCCTTGTGAACATTTTCAAATAAAATAAAATAAAATAAAGAATAAACCAAATGAATTGGGTTTTATTTGTTTAAATTTATTATTGGTATGACTCTCGGTTTTTGACATTTTTTTCTTCCAACTTTTAATTTTTATTTCCAATTTTGTTTTGAATTGGTCATTTTGGTTAATTTTAAATTAAAATTGGGTTATTATTTTTCTTAATTGAAATTGGATATTTTTATTTTTATTTTTGGTTTTCATTTTTAAATTAAACAATAAAAATATATGCACCATAATAATTAAAACACTACAAAATATCTAATGTTAGAGTTTATTTTTAAGGGTATATATACTTTCGTGTTTGGCTCGGTTTTGATTTTTCCAATAAAAAATCAATCCGAACGAATATTTTTTGGTTTTCTCCAAATACAAATGAATATGTTCAATTTTATACTAAAAAACCAAACCAAATCAATAAATCGTTTGGATTGGTTTAATTTGTTAGGTCACACTCGTATTTGCCATAATCATTTTTTTTTTTTGTTGGGGGGGGGGGGGG
>QLSR01001485.1:1071999-1095170 GCA_031780015.1 Citrullus colocynthis
TTTTTTTTTTTTTTTTTTTTTTTTTTTTTTTCTCTTTTTTACCATTTTTAACTCTTTCTTGGTTTTAGAATTTCAAAATGTAATTTGTTCTTAAGAAGTTATTGACATGATAAAAAGTTCTCATGTAGTTGCAATATTAATCAGTTTTCTGCAGAAATGGCTTCAGCCGCTGATGAACTCCTGTGATTCAAGCATTTTGCATTCTCGTGGTTATCGATTACTTTGTAAAGGTTTTCAATGGCTTCTAACAGATCCTACTTTCAAGGTGCAAGAACTTTCTCTTGACATGCTGAAAGCTTACAACATAACTAGGATCAAAGGAAGAAAATTTTCAGTCATTTCAAAAGCAACCCAAAAGTACAACAAAACCTCAACCATTTTTTTCTTTTATCTTACCATTGCCATAACTCTTTCCAAGAAAAATCTCACATAAAGCCTCCTAATTATAATTTAATTATAATTACGAATGGACAGCAAATTTCTGCACATAACATTAACATACCAACTGAGCTGTAAAGACATATTTGGACCTCCTTCACAACATTTTAGCTATATTTATACTTTCAAGGCCAAAAGGCTAGCAAAAGAATTTAAATTTCTGTGGCAACTGCCACTTACAAACTGTCGGAAAAAAATTGGTCAACTGGAGAACCCTTACTCTCTCCCCTTGTGATTGCAACACAAACATAACAAGAACTTTCAAATTTTTAAGTTAGTGTTACTTAAATATATGAATGTACCCAAACATCTTTCTTTGTTGTATATCTTTTCTTGGGATTTTTTTTTTTTTTTCAAGGATCTCCGTTTAATTTAGGGACTGGTAATTTCACTGTGTTTGGACAAAGATGTTTGGGATGCTATTCGAAACAATGGGATTGTAGAGAAGCTCCAGGGGTTACCTTCTTCAGGTTTGTAGTGAACTCTGACAAATTTAGTTACCATGTGATATAGAGATAAGGAAATTTATCACTGGCTGTATGCAGCCTATATATCTTAATTATTTTAGTGGCATGGTGGAAAAATACCCCAAATTTTTGGTTTTAGGGGCAGAATATTTTCCTTTTAAGTGCAGTGGTTAATTTATTTATTTATTATTATTTGTGCAGAAAGAAACATTACTTTTCATTGAAATTGTGGATTTACAATAGAACTCACCTGAAATGCATATATTCAATTAAAAGGCCACCCCTGTTGGCAATGACTTAGGGTCTCTTGGTCATACCAGCTTAGAGGTCCCAAGTTTGAACCTTTAGGTGAACTTAATGCCAAAAACCCATGATGTCTTTTGTGTCCGGGCCTTGGGGTGGGCTTGAGTGCCCCAAGGTACAGGGGAGCAAAGCTCTGACTCCGGATTATCAAAATAATAACAATAATAATAAAAGAGCAATACCTGAAACTAAACAATCCAAACAAGATTTAAATGGAAGAAAAACAAGAATCCAGTGAATTCTTTCCACCAGTTAAGCAAACAATAGAAACTCTTTGTAGGAAAGCTGTTGACTGCACCCTTAAATGTTGCTAAACGACCATCCATGGACTTGGATGGCCTAGGTACCAGTAATGTGAATGATAAGAATCAGCTCTACTTGCTAATTGACTGTGAGGCATTTTAAAGTAGAGAACCACTTTATGGTTTAGTCTGATTCCTCCTGAATATGGTTAGAACTAAGAAGAGGGAAGGCTGAATTATTAAGGTGAAGTCATATTAATGTAAGGCAAATCCAATTATCTACGGGTGGAGGGACAAAGTTGAGTTCTGGGAAGCGATATTTGAGTGCATGTACTTCCCTTTGCTTTCTTTTTCTCTTCAGTCTATCGCAAATTTTATCTTGTTTGGATAATAACCAAGCTAATGTGAGCGATCCTTCTCTCTCTGAAACTTTAGACCTTGGTAGTGAATTATTTGCGGACTCTTTTCTTGAAAATTGATGCTTCAAAGTCTTTCAACCTTGAAATTAAAGTTTCATTTCTACTGAACATGCAAAGAAATCTGGAATGATTGGCATCCCAAAGAGATCCAACCTTCTTTCAGTCTCTTTTTGCTTCAAGATATGGATTGGCTATATTATTATTGTTATCATTCTCTTATTTTCAGAAGGTGGAAAAGGAAACCCTAGGAGCTCAAAACAGGGACCTGACTTTGGTAATGCCATTCTAAGCTGGATTTTGCAGATGTCAATCACAAAAATCAGGGAGCTTATCGAGAACTTTGTGTTCCTGTTGAACAACGCATTTCGTTTTCCTGGGAAAGAGAAACTGAAGCCAGAGATAAGAGATGAGATAGATGAAAAAATCCAATCTTCATTGGCTCTGTCCTTGGTCGTCCTGTTGATTGTGGTCGTTGCTCGAGTTCAGATTGCATAAAACTGGCAGCTTCAACATCTTCTGACCACGGTTGTACCCATACTTCTATTTAAGTTAAATTGTGAAAAGCTTCTTTGCTTCTACTTGCAACATAGCATTCATACAACTTCGTCACTATGAGTCGTTCTTTTCCTAATATTACGACATTTACAATTGTGCTTTTTTATATTAGTCTTGCTTTCTAAAGTTTTAGATCTGATTTAGTTTGATTATATCTCGCATTTTCAGATCATTTCCTCGTACTTTTGAAACTTCACTTTTAAATATCCAAATTAGTTATTGTCGTTTCTATACATGTTAGAATCAATCTAACCATTTGTTTTCAGTTACTTTTTCAAAAGTAATTTAGTCTCTATTTAACCCTCTATCTAAATTTTTTTAAACCCATAGTATTGAATTTCTGTATACATGTCGATTTTCCATCAATTTTCTACATTTCCACGGGTTTGATATCGTTATAAGGGATGAATCGATATTTTCATTATATTGTAGAGAACTTCACGAGACATAAAAAAATAAGCAATAGGCATACTAACTTGCATAAAAATCCTAAGTTGTTTATTTATTAATTTAATTTTTTAAAAATTTTTTGCTTTTATATTTTTTCAGAAATATCTATTGAAATCGGTATTGTATCGATATTTCTACCAAAATTTTTGTAAAATGAAGACCTTAATATTTTCATCAACATTAACATTCTAATCCTAAACCTACATATGTCTGTTTTTCCACAGCAGCTGAGGCCCACTCCTAATGAGATGAGGGATGGCCGGAGAAATTTCATGGCAGCCTCATTACTATTTTTAAGATGGAATTATCACTTTTACACACAGATATACAAAAAACAATAATAGAATAAAATAAAATAAAAAATGAAAAAGTATTGAAAATCGACTTGCTCCCTCACTACCCCTTGTATATATATCGGTTACATAATTTTCATTATATTTCAATCATATGTCGTAAAATATGACAAAATTTTCATCCTTGGGCTAGGAGCATGTAGATATCCTAATCTAATGAATAATAAGGATTTTCCAATGTCATGAATAATAAGAGCAATCATAGGCCACCTTTACTATTTTTCTTTTTGCCTCTGCGACTGCACCCAATTCATATGCCACATTTTTAGAAGAGGAAAATAAAGTTTTAAGAAACCTAAACGTTTATTTATCAAACTTTCTTCAATAAATTCAAAACCTTTTCTTAATTCTAAAAACTACAAAAGAAACTAAACGCTTTACAAACAATTCTGTTTTCTTAAATTAAAACCAAAAAGAAAACATAAAATTCCCAAACGACCCTCTCAATTTTCAATTGTGAAAAGCTAAGCTTATAAACATTATTTTCATATATATGTTTTTTGTGTTTTGTTATATTTATATATATAAAAAAAAATGTAAGCCACAATATGAAAAACTAAAAACAAACAATTTTTATATCCCTTTTTTGCTTTTGACATTTAGGTTAGAATTCGTGTGTTCATAAGAAAAATGAACAAATAAAAAATAAAAAAGGAAAAAGGAAAAAAGCAAGCAATTTTCTAAATGTTGAAAATTAAAACAAAATTTCTATTAAACGGCATATAAATTGTTCGATATCAATGCACTCACAGCCCCTCAAAATCTCTTAATTGCAACTATATAAATCCATACATATTAAACAGGTAATATCTTTTAGGCCAAAATCTAGTACTGTGTTCAAGTCATGAAAATAGATAGAATGGAAGTGTATTAAAAGCACGAGAAATTTTCCAATACTTCAATGGTGTGAACAACGTTCCCGTTCATCATCAGCTATATCAAATTATGTACAATCTAGCAAAACTCTTAATATGAACAGTAGGTTTCAAAAGAAAATTTCCCAAATTTTACATGATCACCTGTAATTTTACCTTTTATCTTTTGCTTATGTTGCCTTAATCCTCTACCAAGCAAGTTTACAAAGTCGTTCAAATTTCAGGTTATTATTGAAATATATTTATGCATCAAACTCAAACATGGCTCAACAAATAAAGTACTTACACTCCAAAAGTTAAAAGTTTCAAATCTATCCCCACATATTGTTGAACTCGAAAAAAAAAATTATATATTCACTCAAATAATAAGATCATATTTCAACGTCACATCCTTTCAAAAATATGCTCCAGCAATTGACATACAAAGAATAACATAAAAGTAAAATATATATATATATATATATATATATATATATATTAAAATACTAAGCTTCAAGGTTCATATTTAGTTGGAAAAAATTTAGAATGTCAATTAAATCTCTCTTTTTAGTTCAAACACCATGTGAGGATAAATAGAGAGATCTGGAAGGGATAGATTGTTGTAAAAGGTCCATAAATGAGAACTAAAAGCTTATGCTTCAACTTGAGCCTAGTTTATCAATTAAAGTATCTCTACCTCATCTAAAAGGTCGTAAATTTGATTGCTCGCCCTATATTCATGTTTTCTAAAAAAAGAGAAGGAAAAAAAAAAAGAATGGATACATCCTTTTGGACAAAAAATCACAAATGTGAATGCATTAAGGCATGTATACACTACAACAAATAAAAAGAAAACCAGCTTACAATTTAAGACATCCAGAACTTCTGACCCAACAATTCACGATCTGCAGCAGGACCCTCCGTAGCAGCAAGCTTCTGAATACGCGAAGAAAACTCTTCGGCCTGACAATGCTTAATGTTAGTGCTCAATGCAGTAATGGAAACTAAAGTAAAATTATGATCCTAATGGATTCAAAGGCGTTTTCCCATGGTAGGCTATGCCATTAGGACTGTATTCAGAGAGGTAGAATTACTAAGGAAGATATGACCAAACTCTAACAAAAATTTCATATATCTGTCTTGATTCTTTTGACTCAAAAATCTAGTCCTGATACAAATAGGTTAGCAAACTTTTAATGATTTTGTTAGCATAATTTTAGTGTAGACATATTTACATTTGTCCTAAAAATATAGCTTCATAAATATTAGTTCTTTATTTATTGTATCTCGCTCACTCAAGCCTCATTTTTTTGTCACCTTGAGGTGTGCTTTGCCCTTAGCACTTTGAAAACACAACTCACAAGACAAATTTGACCAATGTAGGGATCAGCAAAATTTATTCTATCTAGCTTTCCATTTTCAAAAAACTAATGAGCTCAATTGTTTTGATACAAAATCACATTTCTCTTCTTCCACGCACAAAATAACCAGCTATCTTTTTCCACTCTTGATCAATTTACTTGTGGCCGGGGAAGGATGAAGCTGTTTGGACCCTAAAATACTCTCGCCTGTTCACTTCTAAGTCAGTATTTTTGAAGCTCACTGAAAGACCCCCGGTCCTAAAATCTTCTATGATTGAGAATATTTAGAAAAATTATGCTTCTAAAAGTGAAGATCTTTCTTTGGTCCTTAGTTCGTGGAAGTGTTGAATACTCACGATTTACTCCGAGGATGGTGATTGAAATGGCCTATATCCCTTTAGTGTGTTCCATGTATTACTTGGTAGAAGACCCCTTGATCACTTATTCATCCACTGCCCCTTTCCCATTTCGGCTTGGCATTGGTTGTTAAGGGGATTCAATCTCCCCTTTTGCTTACCTCACAAAGTTGACTGGTTGATTGAGATCCTTGGTAGCTAAAATTTCATAAACAGAGGCAAGGTCCTTTGGTCCATTGCAGTCGGAATTCTAATTTGGAACAATTGGCTCGAAAGAAATCTTTGTGGTCTTGAGGATAAGTCTTCTTTCGTTACTTTTTGTAGCAACACACAATTCTTAGTTTCTTTGTGTTGCATTAAAAACAGGAAGTTATTTTGTAATCACAACTTGACCATGTCAAAATGAACTAGAGAGCTCTCTTACGGGGTGTTTGGCCCAAGGAGTCGAGGGAGTAGAACTACCAATTCCCCTCCTTATTTGGTCCAAGGAGTTCGTGATCCCACAACTAAAAAACATCAATTTCATGCCTTATTAATTCCTTACGGCTAAATAACTCCCCTAAACTTCACAACTCCACTCCTTGCCTTGAACGCTCCCTTCTAGTTGTATTGTTCGACTTCTATTGGAGGGGGATCTCTCTTCCCCCTTGCCTTTAGGCTTCTTTTTTTCTTTTTTTTTCATGTTTCTGATAGGAAACCTTCACTATTTTCGCCCAATGCTTCAAAGATCTCTTTTTTTCATTCTATCAAAAGATTCTCTTTTCCCAAACTACCGAAGGTGCACGCCTCTCAAACTTATCCATATATCGTAACAGGGGATAACATTGGGTTTCCCATGCTTAATGGCATTCTTTCTTTCGAAGTACACATTAAAGACCCCCTACCTTTTCCCACCCAACCAACCGACACAAATCATTGAAACCCAAATCATTGAAGACTCTTTTTTCTAAAGCTTTGACCAATGGAAAGTGGAATCTATCAAAAGAAATCTTTGGTTCAAATATCTGAATCATTGAACTCATTTAGTGAACAGTAATTTATGTGGTGGATGAATGTGGAAGTGATGCCTTTGAATGAAACAAAAGCAACTATGAGAAGATAATTGATCAACTATTTTTTAAAAGAAATTAGAATCTTCAAAAATACTTTTGACCATATTTACAAATATAATAATTTGAAACCTACGTTAAATTAGTTAAGAACACTTTTACTATTTTAAAACTCATACCAAGCACATCCTAATTTCTTAATTTAACATAATATATTATTAGAATTGATGAAATTTCATACAAGTAAACGAACTTCAATCAGTAAATTAAACTTCACATAGTAATAATGTAACAAATGTTAACTCACCCTAAAAACAAGAATTTACTATCAATGTTTTAAAAGGCTAAAAGGCGGCTTTGAGGCTTTTCCTCTTGAAGAGACATGGCGTAAGCCTCAAATTTAATAAAAAACATTTAAAAAATCCAAAGTTAGTATGACCAAGTATTGCTAAGCATAATAGTTTATAGTCATACAAGAGAATGAGAAAACCATCCATCAATTGCCACTTAAACAAAAATTCTAAAAAGGATATTCTTAACCTTGCTACTATTATTTATAGGATTGACTAATACTATAAACTTTTTCTTCAATACTTTTAAAGTCACAATAGCAAAAGTAGTAATGGTTCATATTGTCACAACTCAAACTTTTATATTTTTTGAAGAATGAGACACATTAATGTTATTCTTCTAATCATTACACAAGGCATAGGGGTGTTTTCACAAAAGTGTAAAAGCCTCTTCTCTTGTGGTTTAGAGGAGATGTATGTTCAGAGCTAAAAGTTAGAACCTTACCTCGAGGCGAGCCTCCAGGTGTAGGCCTCAATAGTTTAAAACATTGCTTATTATATACATCATAAATTAATCATATCAAACGTTTGAAACACATCAGTTGATAGTTGACCATGCTAACAAAATAATCAAATATCAAAAGAAATGAATAAATAAATAATAATGCAAACTAAATATGGTTCTTCTAATCATGATTCCACAGCATTAAAATCAACCAAAATATATTATTGCATCTCAGAAATGAATTTAAAGAGTTCAGTATGAGTAATGCAGTCTGATGACGATCTAATAACATAGAGAATAATGAAATGTTTTAATACTTGGGAAGCTATTTTACTATGGTCATCATGGATCGAAGGGGTTTTACATATGGATAAAGAAATATATACAAGCAACACTAACCTTTTCATCAATCCACATTAATGAACTTAATTGATTGTTCAAAATTCGAACAACTGCATCTAACGGTGTCATCCCATCAATCACATCAAGTTCTCCTCCCTAGATAACAATTAGATATATGATGCATCCATTACCATGTAGAGGAAAATTCAGGGCAAGAATTGAACCATTTAGCTGCTATCAATTACCTGGTTTGCATTTAGGGTCTGGATAATTGATTTGATCTGTTCCGTCATCTGCTCTAGTTCCTGCTCTATATATTCAGCTTGCTCATACCTGCAACAAGAGATTGAAATTTGAACCTTCAGTACAATGCCAGAAAATTAATCTGTTCTGGAATTATTATGAGAACAGACCTTTCTAATTCATCCATAAAAATAAAAAGTTCTAACTCAATTCTTGATTGAGTTCCCCAAAAAGGGTTTGTAGGAGCCAATAGATCTTCTAATTTCAATGCATACACCTTTAGTTAATCCTCCCAAAGGGAAGGATCGATGGTAAACTAAAGACGAGGAGAAAAAGACGAATGGGACTTTATCAAACAATCCTTCCATACACGAATCAACTACCCATCTCCAATAGTGAAACTCAAGAAGCTAGAGAAATCCATTTCTTTACCCAAAAGCAGGTTTTCCATATGTTAATGATAGTGCCTTTACCCTACAACTTTGAAACCACTTCTTAGGGTAGAGATGGTGCTTCTCAACCATGATCCCGTGCCATAAAAGCTTTGACTTCCAAAGATAACCCCCATAACATTTTTGCAAAAAAGGGCCTTGTGAAAAGGTCTCAAATTCACTATGCCTAACCCACCACAGATAAATAGCCAGTACACGAGCTCCCACCTAACCAGATGAGATCCCCCACCCTCTTAGACACTATTCCGTAATGATTCCTTGTGGTCTTTTCTACTCTGGCATGCGGGAAGAAATCCTAAATAAAGATACGATATATATTTGGGAATCCCATTCAAGGTTGACTAGATAGGTATCAACCTCCAGACCATAGAGAATTAAGTCTTCCTCCCATGAGGAGAGGCATTTTGAGACCTACTCAATTAACGGGGACCAAAAATTAAGCAATTAGAACTACTTCCTAAAGGAAAACCCTGATAGATAAAACAATGATACTTTGCTTCCATAATATTAAAGGAAGACCCGTTGAAGCTTAGGAGCCTCACAACTAATATTCATACAAAGGGCAAGGGCAATTGCTCCTGTCGAAATAATTTCAAACAATATCATAATGGCATTGAAATTAATAAAAAATCTTTCATGCTTGAAGAAAAGAAGATCCTATAGTTCACAAATAATTGACCCAAAAAAAAAAAAAGAAATCTCTTGATATACAGGAAACTTTGTTGGCACCAATTAACACTTTGCTAAGAACATCCAAATTGTAAGTGGTTTTTTTTTTTTTTTGATACAGTGAGTGTTTGAGCTAGCTTACGCGCACCTCGACTAATCTCACGGGACAACCCGCCTGCCTCTACAACATTAATCTCACGGGAAATTAATTCCTAGGTAGGTGGCCACCATGAATTGAACCCTTGACCTTTTCGTTATTTATTGAGACTATGTCTCCTTTTTACCACTAGGCCAACCCATGATGGTTTCTAAATTGAAAGTGGTTTATAACAAAAAAAAAAATCTATTTTGTAGTCCTATTTGAAAGCGTAATCCATCATCATCCCTCCATTTCAGTTTTTTAAATCTAATCAAGTTTCTGAATTGCATTCTTCATCCATTTGACTGTTTATCATTTATCTCGATCGCTGATAATCAAACTAGCAAGGGCAAAGCATTGTCTGAAAATTTCTTACAACTATTGCATTTTAGAAAGATCCTATTATTCACAAATTAAAGACAAAATAAATGTACTCTCTTGGTATACATGGTAACCCTTATTTAGACACTTGTTGACACCAATTAACACGATGCTAAGAACATCCAAATTGGAAGTGTGTTCTAACAGAAGGCGAAGGTCTACTATTTTGCAGTCCTATTAGAAAGTGCATTCCATATCATCCTCCCATTCGAGTTTCTACTATCCAATTAAGTTTATCCATGAGAAAGGGTAAAGCATTGTCCAATAAGTTGAAAATTACTTAAAACTACAAAAAATTGTCATCTAGTTTTCTTCACAATTTTCCTCAATCTAAATTTAAACAGATAAATCTCATCTTGAGTTCCTCTTCCCATCAAACATGAAAGATTTAAAGAAGATAACTTGCCAAATAGACTCCAAAAAATAGAAGGAAAAAAAAAAAAAAACCGAATATCCAGCACCAAGTTCCAAAGACTAGTGTTAAATTATCACCACTTGGCAAAGATCTTATCAATTTATGAATTGAATACCATATTTTTTCAGATCCAAACAATAGCCAGTTATAAACTCCTCATCTAGAGTTTGTATCTTTCAAGCATTAGTCTATTTTTATTTTCTAAATGAAAAGTTTGCTACAAACAAACATAAAGATCAGAACAAAAAGAATATCTTAAATATAAAAGATTGTACCCTAGAACATGTAATTAACGTAATTAACATAAAAGCTATCAACTCACATTGCGTCCCTTGTAGATGCAGCTTCATCATCAAGAAGTAAACCACGTTCATCCTTGTAAATGCGTTCAGCATCTTCTTCCACACTTTGCAATGCCTTATCAACCTGATAGTTGAATACATAAATCCAATGGCTTTATTAAACATACATGAAAATATGTGCAATTCAAAACTTCTCAATAATTTTCATGGTCTGAACTCACTTCCAATTAAGCTATAAGAACTTGCCATCTTAAAGCATAGTTTGTTAATAAAAAGCACAAATAATACTAGTCAACCTTAGGTGCAATTTTCCCAATATTTTAGCTCAAGTTATGAGACATGAGGTTCGAAGAACCTATGGGACTCGCCTTTCTACAGCTTTACTTATGCTCACTTCATCTATTTTAGGATAGAACTCACATTTGGTCCTTGAACTTCCATTGAAGTTATAATTTAGAATTGTGACAATGCAGCACTTCAACATTAGTATCTTTCGTCCCTAGACAGTGAATTTGCCTAAAGATCCTTTTTTTTTCTGGATAAAATCAACGCCTGAAGTTTGCTTGAAAGTGAAGAATAACCAATATGGATTTATACCAGCCACTGAACATCTTCCTTCTTCATCCACAGAAGTAATTTACGTCCACATTGATCCTTTTTCTGCAGCTCTTCTTCACATCAGATACATGGCCAAGAAGGATGGAGAGATGCCTCAGCCAGCGCATGAGCAAACGAGCGTGGAAGTTCTTTCAACACATAGTAAAACAACTTTCACCCTGAGGATGTTGCTGACTTTAGGTACAATCAAGATGACTATTTGCCTACCCCAACTGTCCTTTTGCCACTATTCATGACCCTGACATTTCAGCTTCTTCACCTTCTACAGGCCAACCAATCTTACCATACAACACACATCCAATCTGTATGCCACTGATGGAAATGATAAAACTTCTGCAGATCTACCCATCCCTCCCCATCTTCTGTCCCATCAGACTTTGGTGCCTCCCTTAAGCAACCTCTGTTATTAGCCCTCTGTCTCCATTGAACCAAACAACATCCCTTCCCCTTCATTTTTCATCAGCAGCACCCATCTCTACAGCTTCTAATCCCTCACCACCACTAGATAACCCATCCATGCTCAACTCAGATCTTTCCACTAGCAACAACGATAACATTATTCCTCCCTCTACTACCAAGCATACTATCTTTCACCCCAGTACCAAGCACTCCACTACCATCATAGCTCTGCCATCCAACATGGACTTGGAAGATTTTCTATCTATCCCCATGCCTAAATCACCTCCCTCCACCATGAACACACGAGAGAAGATTGGTATGATTTTTCCCTCCATCAAGCTTTGAATCTTTCAACCATGCCCCTCATTTCATGACTTTGGCTCCATGGTTTAGAGACCTTGGTCTTTCCATAAAGGCAATCCCAACTAGAAAGCGAAAGCATCACAACCGAGTATCAAAAAAGAAAAAAAAGAGGATTGTGAGAACTTAGAAATCTTGAAAGCTCTATTCCATATGACAAAAAAGTGAAAGCTCTACTTAGAGAAGGGTCCTTGTCGGCATGATTTTGCACTTTACTCAATTTTGATCGTTTTTGTTTTGGGGCTGTCGAAGCCAATTTTATTGATTAACTTTTGCCCGCGATGGTCTTGTTTACTACTTTTGTTTTTCTAGGACCTGTCTATTTCTATTGTGCTTGTTCCCTTTTGGTTGACTGTAATTTTCTTTTTCTTCTTCATTTGACCTCCTATGGATGTAATCACTCTCTCTTTTTTGGGTTTCTTCTTTTTTTTTTTTTGAACGAAAACGAAACTTTTCGTTAATATAATGAAAAGATAATACAGATATAAAGTGTAGGGTCAGGAGGTACACCCAGGCATCTCAACTAGGTTAACACCCCCTTAGCATCCACACGTCATATTCAAATTATAAAAACCAAACATCCAAATGTCCAATAACCAGGACTACAAATACCCAAGAAAGCCTCGCAGATACAACAATCCTAGGCCTGCTAAAATTTGAAATTGAACAACCATGATAAATAATTAAGGAGTACTACATTAACTAATTAACAATCATGCTTGAGAAACGCGCTCCAATTTAGGTTGAGTCTTGCACTGAGTAATCTACGAAGAATTTGGAGAAGGGACACCACGAGGAGGCGTTAAGCCTTGCTATCTCAAAATGATTCCGCCAGTGTGTTGCTTTACCATGGAAGAACCGTTGATTTCTTTCGAACCATAGCTCTGATAACAAAACTTTGACGGCATTGCTCCAGAGAATTTTGGGACCCAACGGCAGCAAAGGACCCCCAAAACCTGCATAATATTATCTCTAAATGAAGTACCAAAAACCTAACTTGCACCAAAGATCTTTAACAACTCTTGCCAACATTTGTTCGCATATCGGCAGTCAAAAAATATATGCTGCTAAGTTTCACTTGCTACCAGACAGAAATGACAGAATGTGGGGGACAAGCATTGAGATGGAATCTTTCTTTGTAGAATCTCCGAGCAGTTCAAATGACCAAAGATCATTATCCAAATGGTGATGTTAACTCAACGGGGGCTTTTGGTCTTCAAATAGCCCTTTCCAATCCTCTCTATTGGATAAGAGGTTTTAAGATGATTCACTAATGACTTAACAATGAATGTTCCCCCCGAATCAAGTGACCAAGACCGTTTATCTGGTCTAGCCGAAACCTTCTTTCCTGAAATCATCATCCCAATAAAATTATGAAATTCAAGCATTTCATCCTCCTTTAGGTGTCTTCGAAAGAAAATTGACCAAGAGAGGTGAGTGTTGTCCTAATGATCTAAAACAGACCCTTGTGGATTAATCGCAACCTTGAACACTTTGGGGAATAACGCCTTCAATGGCAGATTGCCAACCCATGAGTCCAACCAAAATCTGATTCTACTGCTGTTGCCAAGCTTGTATGTTGCTAAGGCTTCTACTTTAACCCATATTCTTGATATATTGATCCAAAGGCTTCGAAGACTTAAATTGGCTTTCCCAGATGTATGCCAATTAAACAAATCTTCGCCATGAATGCTTCCAATTACTTGGTGTCAGTGCCAAAGTGAATTTTCTTCATTAAAGTATCTTTATACCCATTTAGCTAATAATGCCAGATTTTTCACCTTTAAACCACCAAGTCCCAAGCCTCCATCCTTTTGATTTCGAACAACTACCTCCCATTTAACCATGATTTAGTTTCCCACCTTTGTGCCCTTCACAAAAAAAAAATTCTGATCGAGCACTCTATTGAATTTACTACCTTTTCCAACAAGAGAAAAGAGGACATGTAGTAAGTAGGGAGATTAGAAAGGACGGACTTACAAAGTGTGGCTCTCCCCCCTCTTGATAAATTATATCTTTTCAATTTGTCAAGCTTGATTTGAATTTTGTCTATGATCAGCTGCTAGAAGGATACCTTTTTTGGATAACCTCCCAAGGTAAACCAAGGTATATGAAAGGCAGTTTATCTACTTTGCAATTCAGCTTGGATGCTGCTGATTTAATTTCATCCTCATCCACATTTACTCCAATTAGGGTCGACTTCCCCTAATTAACTTTTTGTTCTGAACACCACTCAAAAAATTCTATAACCTGTTTTAACTTGTCCAGCATTTCTACGTCATGCTTGCAGAAAATCAGAGTGCCATCCGCAAACTATAAGATAGAAACATAAATATTCTCTTTCCCAACCAAAAAACCTTCATATATGCCTTTCTCATGAAGTCTTGCTATCGACGAACTAAGTACTTCACTTACAAGAAGGAATAGAAAGGGTGATAAGGGATCCCCTTGACGTACGCCCCTTATTGCTAAAATCCGACCTCTTGGTCTTCCATTAATGAAGATGGAGAACTTTGGATGAGTAATACATCCCATCATCCATAATTTCCATCTTGGGTCAAACTTTTCCCTAGTCTAAGATCTTTTCTAAGAAAAACCAATCTACTCTGTCAAAAGCCTTTTCCATATCCAATTTAAGGATCCATCCTTTTTTCCTTTTGATTCTATAATCTTCAATTGCTTCATTAGCTATAAGAATTGTATCTAAAATCTGCCTTCCTTCAATGAGTGCACTTTGACTAGGAGCAATGATCGTCTGCATAATTCTTTTAAGACGTTCAACCAAAACTTTTGCCATAATTTTATAAGTCAGGGAGGTGAGACTAATTGGTCTATAATCTTTGACCATAACCACGTCTTCCCTCTTAGGAATCGAACATATAAAGTTCTCTTTTACACTGGCGTTTAACTTTCCATTCTCATAAAATTCCTCAAACAGACGTTAAAAGTTGTCTTTGAAAAACTTCCAGTATTTGATATAAAAAAAAAAAACTCAACTGTGTATTCGTCGAGCCCTAGAGCTTTGTTTTTCCCCAAATTCTTTAAGGCATGCCAAATTTCTTCCACTGAGAACTGACCTATGAGATTGATACTTTGTGTTGTTGACACCTTTTTCCAATCAAATAAAATAGGGATTGAACCTGCACTTGGTGATTTTGTGTAAAGTTATGAATAGAAGTTCAATATCATCCTCTCTATCTCCCGCAAGGAGGTGGTTGATATGCCTTGATCAGTTGTTAATTCAGAAATCAGATTTCTTCTTTTTATTGCAGATAGGAAATGATGAAAAAAGTTGGTGTTTTTGTCCCCAAGTTTCAGCCAACTGAGTTTATTTTTTTGAATCAAGTTCCTTTCATCCATTTTAACAATTTCTAGTAACTCAGCCTTCCAAGACATTCTTAGATTCGCTCTACACTATGATTCTCAGATTCGCTCTTCTATCAGGTCTTCCAATCTTTCCAACTCCTCAAGAATATGATCTTCCTTTTTTATTTGTAGTTAATTTGTCAAAGTTTGCAGAGCTACTTTTAACTTTCTTAATTTTGCAGATATAGCATAGCCAACCTCTTTTTTGGGTTTCTTCTGTAATTATCGGGGTTTCTCCTTATTGTACTCTTTGGATTATTTTATTCATCAATAAAATGTTTTTTATCCCAAAAGAGAGAGAGAGAGAAGATATGAAAAAGTAATCTACAAGACAATCCCTTAGAAGGAATAGGAATCCAAATTCTGTACCCAAAAGTTCCTCCTCCCAAAATATAGAAGGTGGTCAAGAATGATGGAGACAGGGGTAGCCACCTCAGTCGCCTAAGTCCATAAGATAACTATCAAACCTAAAGAGATGGAAAAGGAGTGAGATAAATCATTTGACTGGTGGTGATGTAGCTTAAGAATGACTAAGGAATTCTCCAAGAAGCAAACTATAGAATCCTTTATCATGAATCAAATTGTTCTAAATTCATGAGAGAGGCTCCCTCTTTGTATGTGATTAATACACAAATGAGGGTAAAAAGGATTAATGGAAGGATTTACCTACATTACTCTAATCTTACCTCCATCATCTACTCCTCTTCCAAAAAAAGAGAGCTATAATCACATCATTTTCTCAGCTTTACAGCAAAGAATGGGTTCTTTATGTTGGACAACGTCCATCTATTAGTTATCTACTGGTAATAACACCAAAAAAAATAAATTCCACACAAAAAGCTTTACCATGTTTAGTGCCAAATCACGAATTGACCTAAAGGCTTAAGTTGATGGGTGAAGGTAAATATAATATTATATCAACACTTTAACACTCCCCCTCACTTGTAGGCTTGGAAATTTGTAGAAGACCAACAAGTGGAAATCAAAATTAAATTGAGAGGAAATAATATTGCATAGGGCTTGAACACAGTACCTCGTAAACCTCCTCTAGACTTCCTTCTCTGATACCATGTTAAATCATGTTATGATTGAATCAAAAGCTTAAGATGAAGGGTGAAGGTAAATTTATATCAACACTTGACCATCTAGTATACCATGTTATGTTTCAAAGGACATCCAAGTCTAGCTATAGTTTCACATTTGTTCAATGATCTCCTAAAAATTTAATTGAACAAGAATTCCACTATAACTCGAATCTTTCCAACGTCCTATATGATGATTTAACGAAGCCAAAAATAATATAGATAGGACAAAGGTGCCTAAGTCCATATGTAAAATGTCTACCTATAAGCAAGTATTGAAGGAAAAAGGCACAGAAGGCCATAGGTGAATACCTCTTGTTGGTGAGTTTCGATCAGCTCCAATTTCTTCTCCAACTCAGCTTGGGTCTCAACCACCTTTGCAACTTCAATCTAAATTCAAATAAATGCATCAGAGCAATCTAGCAATAAATCTATCTTATACATTATTCTTTTTTTGACAGTTAAATAGAGAGAAACCTCTTTCCACTATGGGCATCCTCCTATATTCCATCTTATCAATAAATATTTGTTTCTCACCAAGAAGGAAAGAGACAAAGCTTCTAAATATAACTAAATATATAGTAAGAGTTCAAGATAACCAATTTGATCGACGAAGAAAGAAAGAAAGAGAAAAATTAAGTGAATCCTTAAGATACAAAGAGGCCCAGTGTGTACTTTGATGTCTCCTTTCACATCTAAGATTTCAAAAAATATTTCATCACTTTTTTGCCCCTTTTTACAAAAAAAGACAAACAAAAAGCCTAAGAAAAGTAGTTCCCAGCAAAATATACAAATATAAAGTTATAAAAACACAAAAAAAAAAAAAAAAAAAGAAAAAAAAAAGCAAACAAAAAAAAACAAAACAAAAAAAAAAAAAAAAAAACAAAAAGCCTAAGAAAAGTAGTTCCCAGCAAAATATACAAATATAAAGTTATAAAAACACAAAAAAAAAAAAAAGAACGGAAATTAGAGAGATGGTGAGTTTGATATTCTTTTTATCAAGTCATTTATGTTACTTTCAGGGTGGACTATCCTAACAGAAAAGACTTGTAATTATTTCCTTTTCCTCATTTATGCTGATTGGCCTACCTTTCCATTAGCTCCTCTGGCTAGTTTCTCTGTTGCAGATTTTTCAATTCTTTAAATGACCATTTAAAAAATAGAAGTTATAATCAGTTGGGAAAAGAAACATCGAGGTAAAATTGAAATGAGCATTGTCCAAAAAAAGCAAGGAAGAAGAAATAAAGGGATGTGAACACTTAAATTAAAGACTTCCTAGCAAATATGCTAAGAGCTCATCCCCTGAAAATTAGGACCCTATGGAAGACACACGATAAATAGTACTATCTAAAAAATAATTAACTAATACTATCATTTTTTTTAATCATTTTGGTACACTTGTTCGGTTAGAACAAATATAATAGCCAACTTTTTTTTTAAACAGAAAAAGAACTTTTCATGGATGAAATGAAAAAAAGGCTAACGCTCAAAATACAAGCAAAAATACATGAATAGATATAATAGCCAACTAAATTTCATATCTCATTGAAGGCTTAAAAATCTTGAAATTATCTGACATAACACCTCAAGTCTAAGGAGGATATCACGATTTTGCATAATCCTCCTATCCCATTCAGCAATAGCATTGGCCTGCTTCCGAAACTTTCCAGTACGCTCTTGAAGCTCTGCATTCCATTCCTTTATGATCTATAAAGAAATTGAAGAAAAAAGCAAGAAGCATAAAATTAAAAAAATTTAATTGCCAAAATAGATAAAAAGACCAAACAACATTTTTTTTAATGAAAAAGCCACTTTCATTGAGAGAAGAAAAAAAAAAAAAAAAAAAATACAAGGGCAACAAAAAGAACCCACCCACAAAAAGGAAGAGAAACCTCTATAAAAAGGGACTCCAACTATGCAAAATAAACCTATATAATAGTTAAAAAAGCCTTTGAATTCGAAAGCCACAAAGAAACATGATAACGCACAAGGGACCAAATCTCACAAGTGTCCCTCTCCACACCTCTAAAAACCTTATTGTTCCGCTCACCCCACACCACCCACAGAATAGCACACACCCCATAAGCCAAAGAAATCAACCCTTCTTCCCACTGGGTGGGTTGAGAAGGGACTCCTCAAGCAACGCTCCCACAAAAAGACTAAACAACGTTGGAGACACGTTGTATGAGAATTCAATGAATAATGGACGCGATAACATGACCTGCATGAATATTTTGAGTGAAGTAAATTTATTTGAACTAAGGTCAACTTACACGGAAAGAAAACTACTTTCTTGGATGAAACAATGACGTCATAAGTTTTTCAAGACATTTTCATTACTAGATGCGTAATTAAGCCATCAGTTTATTTCCTATATTATTACAATTTCTTGAATCAAACAAGCATTAATATCCTATACCAAACCCAATACCCTAACAATAATTTGGTCCAATCTTTTTCCCATCTACCAGTTATCTAGAACTTTGCATTAAAAGATGCTTGTAGAGAAAAGCAGATCGAGATAAGGTATCCACACTCATAAGTAACAACCAACTAGGAAGTACCTAAATCTTCTTAATTGATCTCCACATTACAAAAATTAAATCTTTTTTATATCCCTGAGTGTCCGGGCAAGCTTACGCGCATCTCGACTAATCTCACGGGACAACCCGCCTAACCCTACAACATTTTTTTTTATTGGAACAACTGCTTTCATTGAGAAAAAATGAAAGAACACAATGGCACACAAAAAAGACAAGCCCACCAAAACACCCCATCTGAAGGAAGGAGTTCTAACTAAGTAAAAGGTTTCCTAGATAATAGTTACAAAAAAGCTCCAAAACAGAAGTTCAAAAGGACACATGAAACCTCACCAAAGACCAAACCTCACAAGCGTCCCTACAACTTTTGGGTGTCAAGGAAACTCATAGGATATTAATTCCTAGGTAGGTGGTTACAATAGATTGAAACCCATGACCTCTTAGCCATTTATTGAGACTATGTCTCCTTTTTCACCACTAGGTCAACCCAGGATGGTTTACAAAAATTAAATTAATCAATAAATAAATAAGTTACAAAATTTCTGTCAAAAGGACTCCAGTATCCAACCAAAAGCAAGCAGAGCATATGGACCAACAATAAACTCCCTTAGGTATGTGGCCTTGAGGCCTTTTTCACTTGAAGAGGTGAGTCAAACGTATCGTATCGGAGGTTATGTTCCTTTTTGCTTTTTTTCGGGCTTCTTCTCATTCTTCTTTGGCACCTACGGTAGAGATTGGAGGTATTTGGCCCCCAAAAGGGATTGGGGGGCAGAGTTGTTTGTTTTCAAGTCAAGCTCCGTATCCCTCTCTCTTTTTAGGTTGGCATAACAAAGAAAGAGAGTGCCAAGAAACATACCCTTCACTTTTGGAAGGTTTGGGATCGTCAGGGAGCCCCTAATAGACTTAAACGTATGAAGTGCACACCTCAAATTTAATTACAAATATATATTTAATCCTAAGGTTTAAGTATCAAAAAAATCACCCCTATCAACTTCCAGCAAAATAAAAGGCTAAAACCTCTAAAAGGACATCCTTAACATAGTTACTATTATCACTAATATGATTCAATTTTCCTATAAAATGAAATCGTCATTGTTTCCAAAGCCTAGGTAGTAAAAGGAGTAATTAATTGAATTGTCACAAGTCATGTATTATCACTCCATATACAAAGGAATTATTTTATATATATATATATAGGAACCTTTATATCTTTTAAAGAATGAGCTAATTAATAATATTCTTTTAATCCTTACCTGAGGCATTAAAGTCACTAAGCCTTGATGCATTTTCATGCAGGCAATGGCAAAGCCTCATGGTCTAATGAAGGCATAAATCTTGAGACTAAACCTTATAGTCTTGCCTTGAGGTGAGCCTCATAGCATAAGTTCAAACGCTGTTTAGAACATTGATTACCAGCACTAAATTAACGCAAGCATGCCATCTTTAGTAATGATGTATATGTTGATTCCTTAAAAAAATAAAAAATCATTGATGGCATGAAATTACAAAAGACGAGAGGGACCCAATAGAGAAGTTACACAAGTCCTTCCGAATTGAAACGACCTTGGTAAAGCTATAATGGTGAAATAAGGGGAACATTTACACCAAGTCACAAGTGTATTAACTATGGCATTAGAAAATCTAAAGAGTGGATTTCTTTATCTTGAAAAAATTTTCTTTTTCTTTCTTGCCCCAAATTCCAACAAAAGGCTCTTATAAAGTTCTCCCAAACCATCTTTTTCTCCTTTTTCAAGGGGTGTCCACCAAGGGTACATGAGAGGAGGAGATTAGACTTTTGTTAATGAGGCATGTGTTGATTCCTTTTCTAAACCCAATTTAAACTTTTGTTACATAAACATAGCTAATTTTCTGACAAAACAAGGCCACTAAAATGCACTGCACAGAACTCCGATCACGAGAAAAGAAATATGATAGACCCCGTGTGACTAAAGTGTACATACGTAAACGAGGGAAAGGAGGGAATAGGCACGTGTGAGAGAATGGTTAGTTATTGGAGTGGGCCCCAGGGAATATTGGTTAGTTATTGAGGGGGTCGGGTATGTAAAGGGTAGAGGAGAGTGTGTGTGGGGTATGCGAAACTTTCATTGTAATTTTGATCTCTAGATGGTCATTGGAGAGAAGGGGAGCTCTCGAACTCTCCCTTGGCATGTTGATAAATAAAATCAGGTTGAGGCCTATCAAAATACCTCTTCAACAGTCTTCCCTGTTATCTCAGATGGTAATTTTGGTGTAGAAGACACTGTTGCACTAACAGTTGAAGTTGTACCGCTGCATAAACGAAGGATAAAGCGAATGGTATTAATGTATGGTTGAATGAGTTAAGAGAGCTTCTCAATATAATATAAATACACATGTATACAGTAGGAATGGGTCGTGCTAGTTCATATATTTTCTAACAATGACAAAAAAATGTCTTTGAAACAAGGAGAATAAATGTTTCAATATCTTGAAGACAGAGAAAACATAATAGATAATAGCTCAAATGTATGGCCTTCCTAACTCTCAAAATAATGTTCAAACCGAAGAAAATGTGAAAAGAATCCAAATTCAGCCTAAAGTTTTAAGATAATGAAAATAATAGTTTCTTGACATAGATGATAGAACATCATATATCAACAGAAAAATAATAATATAATCCTGGCCCCAGTAATAGACAAACCGGGTAAGTTTTTTCTTATATAGTACAGATACTAGGAAGGCAACAGAATCATATACATACCTACAACTACTTGCTACAACAAGAGTTGATGAAGTTTGACTCTGACTTGAAGCACTGAAACCAGACGTGGTGGTAGCAGCAGTGGAAGAGGAAGCCAGAGAAGGGAAACCTGCAAAGAATGAACACAAATTATGTAGAGACAGACACACTAACAAAATACGGAAGGTATATGTACATAAAGGTGTAGCAACATCTTAAAAGAGTATTTTCCTTTTTTTTTACACCACGAGACAGCCAAAAAAAACTAAAGTATCAAGAAAAGCATTAAAGGATCTTTCCCATCACAGCAGCTGTTTTTTTCACTCCAAATGGTCCAAAAGAAGGCTCTAATAAGGTTGCATAAGAGAATCTCCTTTTCATTTTTGAAAGGCGCCCACCAACAAAACAGCCCAATGATCACCAGGAAAGGCAAGAGTCCAACCAGAACATCCAACAAGGAATCTCAAAATCAGGCCACAAATGACAAAAGGACAAGTCATGAAAAGGTGTCTCTAAGTTTTGGAACTTCCTTTGCACAAAATACACCAGCTAGGGGAGATGGAAACCGACGGATATCTCACCTGAAGTTGACGATAGTATTTATACTAAAATGGTTGCATTCAGAACGAAAGAATTTAAAATGAAGTTAAGATCACTTTTTTGCCAAGAGTCTAAACCCCTTACATTCCATGACAAGATAATCATAAGGGAAAATGCAACCCACATTGAAAGTGGAGGAAACCTTTTCATATTTGATTGTTGAATGCAACCTAAAAACCTCAATTATTCATCATCTCCAGATCGTTGTATTGTATACTTTGCAAAATGAATTGGGAGTCTAATCTCACATAATCATTTTCTGCTCGTTTGTACAATCTTTTTGGAGTGATTCGAGAGCAGCTTTCAATTGGCTGGTGGTCCTCCCATAGAATCCTCACATGCTCCCCAACATTCTCTTATTAGGTCATCCATTTAGTACGAAGAAAGAAATTATGTGGGAGAATCTCGTTCATCCTTTTTTGGTCAATTTGGAGTGGAAGAAACCATATAACTTTCGAATAGAAGGATACTACTTAATACTACTTTTTTTAATAGTGTAGGAGGCGAATAGAGGGTTCATTTACACCAAGAAAGAGATGTTCATTGTAACCCTTTCGGATTGAGAATCTTCTTTCCCCCTTTTTAGTAATTTTTTACCTCAACAAAAGAAAAAAAAAACAAACAAACAAATGGAGCCCAAAAGCCTCTTTGACACTGTTTTAATGAGTTGGATTGTTCTGATAGCTCAAGTGAGGAATTAAGGATGAACATATTGGACTTAGGAGAGGTTTTGGTTTCTATCAATTTATGGTTCTTGCAAAGGTGAAATTCTTACAAAGTTAAACCAACAATTTTCAACATCTCTACGGATCTAAACATAGAGAAAACAAACCAAGGCTAGGGAGGATTACCAAAAAAAAAAAAAAAAAAAAAAAAAAAAAAAAAAAAAAAAAAAAAAAAAA
>QLSR01001485.1:1102285-1112563 GCA_031780015.1 Citrullus colocynthis
AAAAAAAAAAAAAAAAAAAAAAGAAAAAGAAAATTGTGACAATATGATAACTTGGGAATAACGAGTTATAGAGTCATAATTAGTATTGTTTTCTTGTTCAAATTAGAGAATAACACAACAATGCTGCGTCATTTATCCTTATTTATGCTAGGTTATTCCATGTGGCATTACAAAGTATCATTCTACAATATATTGAACATTTGCTATTTTGAAAGCATAGATTTGACTAGTATTGTAAATAGTTGAAAGCTTGCTACTTTCTTTCTTGAACTTTCATTGATATTCTTGCCATTTACGCAACATGCTATTCTTGAGCAGTTTTCTAATGTACTTTTATTAGATTCAGTAAGTACTTTTGTGTAAAAATTGAAAAATTCTATAGCTTGAATTTTTAGTATATATTTTCTTATTTATTATCTATATCTACTATTTAGGCATAATATTGTCACCGATCATTAGTAAGAAACTAAAAGTAACGAAACAAGTGGAAGAAATGGAGGAAAGCATAAGAAAGCAACAAATGTAGAAATAGATACCACTTTCGAAACAACTAGAACTAAATAAGAAGAAGAGGGATCCATTGAAGACGTTATTTCTTCCTTTTTTTCATAAGAAATTGAAGATCTTGACAAAATCAATGAAACAAAAGAGATCCGAGTGAATAGAAAGGAAAAAAAAAAACAAAGGATGAACTCAACGTGAACATCATTAGGGATTTGAAGAGTGTATAAGATTGGACATCACAAAATACATGTTGTGTATAGAATTTTGAAGAATATGGTACCATCATACCACTCACTTTCGTGCCAAAATGAGGATAGTTGAACCGACATCAAACATATATTATCAAAACCACATTATTTATCTTAAAAACCACATTGGTTTTTGCTATCCATAGTTCTACAAAGCAACAAAAGAAAATTTGCCAAATTTAACAGAATTTTAAATAGCTTTTCTCGGTCCTATTTGGTAATTATTTGAATTTTTATTTTTAATTTTTGAAGATTAAGCTTATAAATATTAGTTCTACCTATAAGTTTTTATGTTTTGTTAGCAACTTTTTATTACTATTTTTTAAAAAATCAAATAAAGTTTTGAAAACTAAAAAAAAAAAAAAGTTAATAATAATTTGTAAGAACTTGGTTTTGTTTTTAGAATTTAGTTAAGAGTTAATTTTTTTTTTTTTATTTTTAAATGTGAAAACCATGATTGGAAAATTGAAAAAAATCAAACATAGATCTCAAAAAAATAGAAAACTAAATATGAAATTGTTACATACATGGTTAATCTTTTGTTTTTTTGTCTTTGAAAATAAGGTTATTTCTCATCCTTTCTTACTGCAGTTTCAATCAATTTTTGAAAAAAACAATTGAATTCTAGGTCAAATTCCAAAAGCAAAAGCTATGTTTTGTTAAGACACATTTACTAACCATTTTAATTTTTGAAATTTGTGTTTATATTCCTAAAATGATTTATAACAATTATCATCTTTCTTGAGGAAATTTTTGAGTTGATAGTCAAATTTCAAAAACAGAAACAAATTTTTAAAAACATTTTTTTTTCCACTTAGATTTAATTTTGAAAAGATCTTTAAAAAACAAAAAATTGTTTTTAATTATAGCAAAATGAGTCAAACTATTTACAAATATAGAAAAATTTCACTATCACTAATAGACTGTGATAGACTTTTATCTCTTCAACAATAGATTGCGATCTATCCTGACAGACAATGAAATTTTTCTATATTTGTAAATAGTTCGATATATGTCTATTTATAATAAATTTTCAAAAATAAATATAAAAAAATCAATAGGTAAATATAGTGTATATAAACTTAATTTTTAAAAACAAAAAACTAAATTTAATAATAGCTTAAAATTTGATAACATTTTTCAAGAGTAAATGATAAATCAAAGAAACTCATAGGTGAAAATAGCACAAATCTATTTGGTAAATAATCTAAACTTTGTTTTATGTTTTTAGATTCATTGATTTCAACAAACATTTGTTTGGTAGATACTCTGAAGTCTACTTTTGAAAACTATTTTCAAACTTTGTAATTCAAACCGTCCAAATTCTAAAAATAATAATTTTATGTATCTAAATTTTAAATTTGAAATCTCAAATGCATAATTATTAGATTAAAAAAGATAAATTTAGTATTTCATATCGTAGGCTCAATACAATTTTTTCTTTTAATCTAACATATGCCCTATGTAATGTATTATAAATTATATGAAACTTAATGATAATTATACAAATTGTTTAACCTAAAACATGTTCATAAATTAATTAATAATACTTTATATTCAACCTAATGTTTAATGGATAACTACAAATAATGTTATGATTTATAAATATATTATCGAACAAGTTTCGAACATTTGTTTAAATTTTAAACATATTAGACTCAAAATTAAAAGTTAAAAAATTTAAGGCTATTTTCAAATATAGCAAAATGAGCCAAAATGACACATTGATAGACATTAGTGTCTGTTACTAATAAATACGATAGACAGTCACATTTTGCTATATTTGAAAATATTTAAAGTAATTTTGCTATTTAAAACGATTACCCAAAAAATTATTAGAATCATTATAAAGCACAAAAGTATATTAGGCTCCTCAAAAGATTAGCTAAACAAAGGATATACATATGAACTTTAGAGATTACGTCTTATAAGTTATTCAACTTTAAAATGTATCCTTTATGTTCAATAAATTTATACATCTGTCTAAATGAACATTGATACTCATTTTTATGTTTAATAAAAGTCTAATATTTCACTTTTATTTCTAGTAAATTCCTACCACTTTAATTTTTAGTCTAATAAATCCATTAATTAAAAAAATGTCAAACAAGGTAAAAAAAACATCTAAATTTTTACTAGTAAAACAAAGGCTGTTTATGTGGTAAGTGATCCAACGAGGAGAAATTGAAAAATAAAGGATTTAATAGACAACAAAATTGTAACTCAATCTCACTACTTCTAAATATGCATTGGGTAGTAAATTTAGAATATAACCGCATTAAAACATATAAAAATTGTTTCAAAAAGTTCACCTTTTGAATAACAGAATCTAAATATAATCCAAAATCTTGTCAGAAATAAACTCACCACACTGAAATTCACGAAATAAGAAATGAAATCTGGAAAAGATACCAAATAAGCCTACAATGTCAAAATCTCATCGCTTAAGTTTAATGATACTTGGTTGTTTGTAATTAATCTCAAAATGACTTCCACAAGGGAGAAAAAGAACAAACTATACACAAGTACTCATGCACTAACCCATCACAAATGCAAATTTTTAGATAGGCAAGTGAAAAGGAGAAGCTGTAATAAATTAACCCCAAACCCCAATCAAACCAAATTACCTGAGAGATAGGTTTTTGAAAGGATAAAGCTAAATAATAATGCAGAGTCAAGTGATCCATCAATGTTAAAGAAAAAAAGGTCACTTATCAACAATAAAAAATAGTGAATGCAAGAAAGGGGAAACATGGCCTACTATATTTTGAAATTAAGTCCAACATGTGCTTATCCAATTCCACCTTTGTAAAGAACCCGCGAGCACAGAAGCATTACCGGTCAACAGTAGCAGGAAGCTGACTGGACCTTCGCCGCTCATCATCAGCCCATCATCTGCACATTCCATGGTCAGATTCATCTTTTTAAAAAAAGAAGGAAACAAACTTTTCATTGATAGAGTCAAAGTGAACTATCAGAAAGAGTTGCACAAGCAACTCAAGAAAGCTTCCCATGGCTAGATTCTGTATAATTATTTTTAGACATGTCTAAACGCTTAGGGTTAAATTCCATTGTAGTTCTTGTTTTAGCTTCCAAAGCTTTGCAAATGTAGCCATTATCTTTTCATTAAAAAAACTTTCTATTGTATGTCGATTCAAATTCATGTGGAAGTAAATGAATTAAATATGAAGCAATGTTTGGTGCTTTATTGCACAGTTTGATGGCAAAAGAAGGATGTGAAAGTTTAGAAACCAAAACAGATGAAGCATAGGAGTTGAGAATTAAAATATGATTTAAACCTAAATCAAACATCCAGTGGACAAAGATTATGAGATAAAGAAAATCACCTTCAAGAAATCTCCAAAGATCCCTTGCAAGGGATTTCTGCGCCGTACTCCATAGAACTTCTCTGCAATTTCATCAAGAAACTGAAGAAAAATGCTAAAGTTAGAATCCGAATATGCAACTCCAACTAAGTTTCTCCAGAAATTCATCTAAAAGACAATTCAAGACAATTCAAGATGAGAGATAATTGCACACCTCATTCAGGGCAGGTTCTCTCTCTAGACTTGACTTGTAATTAGCCCTCAGCATATTGAAAAGAGGCAAAGCGTCTCTCTGCAACCTGCAAATGCATATTTTGAGTTCTGCCCATAAATCATAAAACTGCAATACTGGGAACAGAACCAGACTATATCACACTATTAATTCAGCTAGCAAACAAGATTAACGTGTATGAGAGTTCTTCCGAGAGTTGTTTTCCAACTGAAACACTTTTTCTAAAACATATTAATAAAAAAAGAAATTGCTTCCCGCTTCCTTCAAGAGAAACAGGTCTTTAAGTATTTTTGAAATTTTAAAAGATATATCTTATTTGTAGCATCAATGAAAGCTTTGGCAATATTGAAGAAACGGAACCAATCACTACAATTATATTACCAGGATTCTAAGATTCCTTCTTACATCATACACAAGTTGATGATTCTTTAACCATTTCAGAGCTAATTTTCATCACTAAATTGATTTTATTGCCATTATCCTTCACACTTCGCACTTACATCTCCTGAGTAGATATATTGTTGCCTAGTCTATTTTCAACAAAGCAAATGGACCTTACGTTAGCAAAAGATAGATGATAAACTCAATCAATTCTGAATCAGGAAGCTCAAGTTCATCGCGTTCTTCTTCCTTCTTTAACTCATCAAATAGGTAATTAGCATCCCTTAGATTACCAAGAGACAAGTACCTGCAGTACACAAAAAAACAAATGCCTTTCACTTGATTTAGAACCACAAAAATCTGAAATAAATTAAAAAAACACATTAACAGAGATGAAGCTCTGTACTCTTGCATTGGACATTAAATATTTTTAAGTGCTGGAAAAGAAAGGCCTTTTTTTGTAATATTTTAATATGTTTTGGATCCTGTCTTCTTTTCCATTATCCTCTTTAATTTTCAGCCACTCATTGTGAAAGAGGCACTTCTAAACAACATACGTATACAACCCCCTAAACGAGACCATTAGGAGCAGAAGAGGGCACAGGCTTAGTGATGTAGGGGGCACTAGGGAGCGGGCTTCTGCCAGTCTCTGGATAATGGTACACACAGCTTGAAGAAAGAAGGTCAATCAATATTATATCTTAAGCAGAGATGACAAGGCAATTTATGAAGCCAAATATTCATGCATGACAACTGCAGCAAGAGTTACTAGTTAGTAGCCTGTAGCCTTTCAACCTAGAACATGAAACTTCCATTTTTTAGCTCCTTGAACAAGTTGAGAGGAGTTGAGGAAAGTGGCCAGAAGGTTTCACAAAGGCAATGAACACAACTCCAATGGATGGAGATGAAGTAAATGTTATCTTTATCAAACTCAACCATTCTCACTCTGCTTCCTCTACGATATTTGTGAACCTGGATGACTGCCATTCAATCTTTGTAGGATCAGTGAAGATCTTCCTTTCCTTTGGTTGCTGGCTCATAGAAGTCTCAATACACACAAAAGGCTCCAAAGAAGGAATCCTTCTCTTGTTCTTGCTACTTCGGTCTGTACCATGTGCATGTGTAGTGAGGAATCTATAGACCATCTTTTTTCTAATTTTCCCTTTTGCTAGATGGGGTTGGAAGCTTCTAGCTTTGTCTGATGTGCACATTTGTCTTCCCAACAAGGTTGATGGCTGGTTGTTGGAATCCTTGGGTGGTTGGAGTCTGAAAGACAAAGTTGGGATCCTTTGGAAGTTAGCTTCTAAAGCTCTTTTGTGGAATTTGTAGCTGGAGAGAAATATAAGGCTTTTTGAAGATAAGTCAACATCTTTTGAGTTTTTTGGGATTATGTATAGCCTACTGGTGATGCCATACCTCCCTCTCTCCATGATTCTTTTGGATTGGCAAGCCATTTATAAGTAGTTCTTTGGGTGGGGAATCCCTCCTCCACCAGCACTTAGGTTGTTGTCATTGCCCTTTAGTTGAATGTTTTTTGTTGTTTCATATGATAATAATAATAAATAAATAAGATAATTGTAGGAACAGTTTCAAAGTGTTTAGAGGATAGAAGAAAGATGGATGGGAGGGTCAGTAGAAAAATTAGTACGAACATTACAGTCAGCACAAAAGTTCAAAGGCATAAATGATTTTAAATGACATGCTCCATTATGATGACATCCCCTCCCCATTCCTGATCCTACAAGGAATTTTAACTTCCATCTCCGCCCTATTCCCTAATTTATTGAATTTAGGATGAGATTGAGAACTATCGTCAGAAGCTGACAAGAATACTCATGGACTTGCCTGTAAAGAACCAATCGTAATCTATCATTTCCAGAAAGGGGGAAGATAAATAACATCCTGAACTATCGTCAAATATTTCTCCAAGCGCCTATTCCTCACCAAACATATGGCTCCAAAAATATAATTCTAGCCGTCCAAAGCAAAGGAAAAATATACATGAAAAGGAAGTAAAGGACCATCGCTCAAAGCCTCCTTAATAATGTTTGTTATATTGTTGCATTGCTAGGTCCATAATATCTCAAAACATTGAAAACGAATTACAGTACCCAAGGGAAATGATTTGGTAATACACCAATAATTATGGCTTATTTTCTCAAACACTTCTGTGCAAACTACACACTATTCAACTTCGACACTTTAGGAGGCCTCTAACGAGAACAAACTGTACTCGCTGCTTCATGAAACAGTAGTTCTAGTCTCATAAAATATAGCCACAAGTGAAATCATGTGTCCATTTCAGTGGCATTCAAATTGTTGAAATGACAACCTAGCCCTTAGAACTCAAAATTTTCAATTCTTCACCCTATACACCCATATTAATGAAAGTAAAACATATGAACTGCGAGTCACTCGACAGTTCCAGTGTTTGCAAGTTCATAATGCAGGTTATTTACTCACTCAATTTACAAAGAAAAAATTGATAATAAAATTTCCATAGTTGCAATAATTGCAAAACCCCCCAGTGCTTGACTTTTCAAATTGACTCGTTACACTTAAAAATTGATTGCTTAGTGTATACCCACTAAAACTATTAGCAACTATACTCGTAAGCCAAAATTTCCATCATATTCAATAGATTTGCTATGTGCCAATATTTGTCCATATCATTTAACTCACTATCCAAAGTATAAACGACATTTTGATACTCTTACATTAAAACTGCCCGTGCAATAGCCATATCATCTTCACCTGGATAACACTGCAGGGTTGGGAGAAAGCATTGGTTCAGTTAACTAATGGAAACAGAATAAGAAACCAGATAACAATATGATTGGCTAGACAGAATGCAATACCTCCCGAGTAGATAAATGACAAAAATATTTTTTTTTGATATGAAGATAAGCAACAAAAATAATCTTGATTCATTAGTTTTTTGGGCTATGTTCCGGTGCAAAAATGACTCTTTTATAAAGAATTTTGTTGCCTCTTATATTGTATCCCATTGGGAACTTTTCTTGTAATTCCAAGGGCTTGGGCAATCTGCTTTTATTGGTAACTTCATCACATGAAATTATATTATAGTTGTTTCTTTCTCATTTTTTTTCTACTCATGAAAATAGCAAACAATAGAAAGCACGTACTCCCATTACTTACGATCAAGGTTAAAGGTTTAAATACCAATTGATGTCAATATTTTTACTCTACTGAGAAAATATCGACAAAAATAGAGTAATATTACCAAAATATCACTAATATGAACATAAAATTTCATTAAAAATAGTTTTAACTTGTGTAAAAAGTGCCAATTCCTAACTTATTAGTTTAAACAAGTTACGGATATTTTTAATGATTTTTTAAAAAATGTCCATTAATACTGATATTCTAACAGTAACAATATTTACTGTTCCATGAAATTGAGATCAAATGTTCCATTGACATTGTGATTAGATCTCTCCATACCCTAGAAAATAAGAGATTACGTCAGACTATCTTAGAAAAATATAGATTAGCAGCTACATCAGTACTTCAACTAAATGACTGTCGAATGGTGCAAGGGCCACAAATTATGTGAAACAAAATAGATAGGCTTAAGGAACATAATAATTTTGGGAGCAATTAGAATAATGCATGACTCAAACCTCATTTCAACCATGGCAATAAGTATGAAGACTTAATGAAAATTGCATACTGATACTCGAAAAATGAGAGATAAAGGAAAGTCTGATAACCTTGCCCATAAAATTCACTAATATAGAAGCAAACTTCTGGGGGTCATTTCCTCGAACAAAGTGATATGATACTCTGGTCATGTCCTGCAACAAGTAGAATACTGGAAGATACTATTAAACCAGTCAAAGTGTACAAGTAACAACAGGTTCGTCATTCATGTTACTGGACCATGCTTCAACAATCATATTGACTGAATGGTTAAAATGTCATGCATATGCTCGTAACCTTGTTAGCAAATATATTATAGCAGCAGTACAGCGTGTCATTGCCAAATTACTTACTCATAAAGAAGATCTGCCTTGATGTCTATGAATCAAACTATCAAACGGTTTAAGAGGCTAGCTAAGAAATCAATCGACAATCACTCCCAAAATGATACATCTTGTTTCTATTAGCAAGTCAGACACCTCAACTGTATGAAATCTAGACATGATGGACATTAGACACTGAAGTAACACTTATTCTATACCCAAAGGAACTGAAGTAACAATAGACCTGTCATTTGTATCTAAAATGAAGTCATCATACACACCAAATTCTTAGAAACAAAGAACAAGTACAAATGAGTACTTAGAGTGATATTCTCTGGTCGTACATACCACTTCTGGTGACTCAGAATATATGTATGTAGCAAGCATGACATGAATTTCTGGAGATCCACTCCTTTGCAATCCAAACTCCATAGACCACCTGATATATTTAAAGATTTGTAGAAAGCATGTACTCTACTTTAGTACACAGGGATTTTATATAACTAATTCAATGGGACACCACAAACCTAACTTGATACTGATGCATGTATGACATAATTCAAACAGTTGCACTTAAAAACAAAATACTCATTTTCCTATTTTGTTTTGCAGATACCCAATGTAGAAATGACTAATTACTGGGAAGAAGATGGAGAATGACTCACTTTAACGCTGCTTTCAGAAAGGAAGAACATCCTTCTACACGTGTTTTTGCAGCACCAAGTGCTTCAGAAAGTTGTTGCACATCATCATCTTCCCCCAAGTGTTGAGGTAACGGAATCTGAGGGAAACTCTTGTAAATTTTCCTGACACGATCTAACATAATGTTTGTCATAATCACATCAGAACTTCATAAATAACAGTAGACAACAAAAGGTCATAAAGAAATCAAAATTTTTCCTTCCATATTGGGGTTACCAAATTAATCCTCAAATAGAGTTGTCTTAGAAAGAGCAATTAGGAACAGATTACGAAGTGACCAAAAAGAAACTGAATCTCAAATTGAAATGCAAATACTGAATAACAAACACTAAAACTGAAATAGAAAAATGATAGGATTCAGATCATAAGAAAACAACGGCGTAAGAGAATTGCAATATGAGAAATTACAATAACAATATCCTTTCAAGAAGGCTCTCTCTCCCAAGTCTCACTATGACCCATGCCAAAATTTGGCCCAACTTTCAAACCTAAAATCCACTCTATTTAACCATCCAGTCTAACCAACTTCCTAGGTTAAGGTGTTGAGAACTTCTTATGTAATTACAATTATGCCACAACTAATATCCCAATAACATCCCCAACATCTACCCATACTCTTATAAAAAAATACAAGCCGAGCATGGCAAAGGAACTCACCAAGAGTATTATCATCACAAGGAACTTTGCCTTTAACAAGTGTCTCTACGAATAACACAGCAAGCTCTGATCCACAAGTAACCTGAAAAGTAGAGACTGCTAACCATTTACAACTAGATTGATGAAAAATCTGAAATTCATTTCCCTATTCTCAACACTAAAAGCATCGTGTTTTTTTTTGTTTTTTTGTTTTTGTTTGTTTTTTTTTTTTTTTTTTTTTTGGGGGGGGGGGGGGGAAAAAA
>QLSR01001485.1:1112854-1139297 GCA_031780015.1 Citrullus colocynthis
TTTTTTTTTTTTTTTTTTTTTTGGGGGGGGGGGGGTCTAAAAGCATCCAAATCCTATGATAAGACATTCTAATAAACAAATTTAACAAATCCCCAAAAGATATATAAAAAAAAAAAAAAACAAAAGGAATACAAGAGAACCAAGATCTCAGATCTCAGAAACACAACCAAAACAAAGACCCCACAAAGAGAAGCTAGGGGGAAAGGGGCCTTTCCACAAAGAGAAGAGAAGCTGGTGGGAGAAATACCACAACTGTAGGTTGAACCAGGAGATGGGAAAGGGACCTTTCCAGGAAAAAGTTTTGTGCCAAGATCTATAGCAAATTTGAGATCTCAAATAGAGACGGGGAGATAAAGCGACAAAAGGTCTTTAGAAATTTGGCATTCTCAGCAAGGAAAAGTATTGAGTGGAAGACCCAAGTTCAATTTTTCACAGAGAACAAATAGGCTTAGTTTCCTCTTCGATTGGAATAATTTTACTCCTCTTGTTATCATACTGTTAAATCGTCCATTGACCCAAAAGCTTAAGCTAGTGGGTGAAGACAATTTAATATCATATCGCCAACACTCCCCCTCACTTGTGGGCTTGAATTATGAAGAAGACCCAACAAGTGGAAATCAATTTTAATGGAGAGGAAATCAAATTGCAGGGGCTTGAATACAAGACCTCTCTAAACCACCTGCTCTAGTACCATGTTAAATCGTCGATTGACCCAAAAACTTAAGTTAATAGATGAAGACAACTTTAATATTATATCACTAACACATACGTACAATCAGACACGAATATGACACAATAATCACAGGGGTGTCAATTTTAAAAGATTATGACACACCAATATAGTTTGACACAACGCACTAATTATTTGAAACCTCTAAAATATGGTGCATTGCATTAGATAATCTAGAACCAAAGATTTGAACATGCAAATTTAACTGATTAAGAAAACAAACTTTGATTCACTCAAAAGGAAAGAAAAATTATCCATCATCTAACAAAATTTACAATTTTCACAGTACAAAATTAATAAAGGTGCTTCATAAAATAAATTTAACTCGCCTAATCTCAAATTTACCACATCATCTCCTTTCTTCCAACTCTCTATCAATTTGATCATCCCCATCAGTAAAAGCTAACAGATTCCAGTTAAGGTTCATCTCAGGTTAAATGATTGATATCAAGCAAGCCAACATCTTCAAAGGAGCAAAGGTCTCCAAACAACAATATGACAGGCACAGGTAACAGAATTTAGAAAGCATGCCAATATTCTTCATAATATGGAATTTTATTCCATGCACCACAAGTGCAACATCCTCAAAGGAATCAAAGAAGTCTCTTACAATATAGCAAGTATGAAAGCATTACAAGCTAACATTATTCAATATGGCATGTAATGGCAGGAATCAGTCTTCTCGATCATTGGCCTTTAAAATGAGATCATGAGCTCAAGGAACAAATAAAATAATAAATAAATAAATCAACTAAGAACTTCAAAGGTGAAGTACACAATAAATAAAATACAAACATACATATAGAGATAATACTAATGGAAGAGGAAATAATTAAGGTTAACTATTAAAGATAAGTTCAAGTATTACGAGACCTTTTCCAACTACAAAAAGTCCACAACTGTATAAAAGTAAACTACAAAATCACATTGCAAAGGCCTAAAAATAAAAATTCATCATCACTTAATAGGTCCCCATCCCACTTTCTCCAACATTAGACTTACAGCATCCACAAATTCATCTCTATTATCATCTCCATATTCCTCCAAAAGTATTGGGGTTTGCATCGAGCGAGAAGGTCAAACAAAGGAGATGGAACCTGTGACTTTTGTTTAAGTTCTTTTTTAATTTTATTTGTAATCCGAGTTCATAAAACAAAAAGTTAACCTTTAGGATGAGGCGGTGTCTCACCTGAGCCTAAATGCAATCCACACTTGGCACAGTTTTAGGGCACTTATCAGATAATACTTTGATTTAATAATTAATATTTTTTGGATTATTTTCTCTTCATTTCATTTTTTCTAAACGAATCATAGTCTAGTCACAGATAAAAGTTGTCTCTCTTATCCTTTAACTTTTAATAAAAGTGCCTCAATAATTATACTTTTTGGCTAACTAATTAATGTTTATTTCGAACGGATGGAACAACGGATATTATATCTTTGTTTTACAAAGCATCAGAAGAAACAAACACGTGAAATCTGAAGGCCAGGGAGATAAATCTCCTAGCCTAGCAAAAAGGATCTCTGAGATCACCCCCATCTAGGTTTATAACAAAAGCATAGTAGTTACAGATCTCCTTTTCTGTTTATAACAATATAGAATGATCTTCACTTTCATGTTTTGCCTATTCTCTAGAGTTGAGGACTTCAAATATGTGAAATGAAATTGAAATTTCAAGGCCTAAGCAATAGCACCATTCAGAATGTTAAAATAATGACACACTATGCTACAAATGCTAAAAGAACATCCACTCCAGCAATTACATACGCAGAAAAGATGCAACGAGATTTGACCTGCTCGTGTTTCAACTGGGTACAAGCCCCCGACTGAAGAATATCCAAGGCTTCTGAGTACCTTTCTGCAGCCACGTATCTGTAATGAAACAACACATGTTCATGAACATGCAATTTGATTGACCAGACCTCCATTTGAGCATAATCATTTGGGTGAACTGAAGACAGTGATTTCAAAAGTAATTGAAAACGCATAAGCCTATTGGTATTTGTGATTGATAGAAATTGCCAGTTAAGGTTGTAACCAGTTTATCTAGGAGTGCAGCAAAGTTATTAGTAGTCTCGGTTATCTACTACTCAGTAATAATTATCCACTAATAAGAATCACATTCTATGTGCTCATTTTGCACAATAATTTGGAAGGATTTCTTTTACGATCAAAACCAAACGAAAAAGGTATTATTACTGTACCTTGCACTGACAGATTTGTACATCTGTTGAGCCCCATAATAGTCACCAGTGTCGATAACGTCTTCTATTTTAATAATATGCTGTAACAACAATTTCAAAGAAGTTAATGCAGTTGCAGATTATATTATTTTCTCGACTCAGCTAAGAAAAAACCCATTAGCCTAAAAAAATTAAATGACTATCAATGTGGGATAGGTTAAAACCAGGTATAACGGAAGAAAAAAACACACAAATACAACGCACAGTTTGATTGGAGGACAAGAACTCAGCTAAAGAACTAAAAGAATGGTTGTTCTCTCTTCTTTAATTGCGTCTTTAAAAAGAAAAAAAAATAATAACAATAATCATGGCAGGGGTACATTAGTTCAAATTAAATAATGAATGAAACTTCGATTCTTTTGATCCAAACACGATTAATGCATCACTTTTCTTCTCTTTCGGTCAGAAATTGATAATAATCGCTGAAAACAAAATGTTACGTAATTTCTCAATTAAAACAAATCATATGACATAGTAACAATATGAAACGCTATAGCTGAAATTGAGTCTTAAAATTCTTATCACCACTAATTTCCCACTCAAGGCTCAAATTTGTTCTTAACCAACGTAAATAATGAACCAGAGGGAAGGAAAAGCTCAAGTTTCGAACATTCTTACCTCTTGAACCGGAGGCAGTACAATTCGCCTAGATCTCGCGCGGGACATGGTCTTCTGCAATGGATGCGAACTCATTTTGAGTCGATTAACGATCCCAGAAGAAAGGATTCGTTTAGTTTATGATCGTTGGACAACGAAGAACAGAACAAGGAACTTTTTCTTTTCGTCTTCGATTGAGCAGTGTAATCGAAAAAATGAAGGTATGTGATTGTCAATTTTTTTCCCTTTTACCAACATAACATGACATGTAAAAGAGGGTATTTTTCAAAACACATTATTTAACGGAAAATTGTATGGATAACTTTTTTCACAGATATAGCAAAATTTAATTGCATAACAGACATTTGTATTTATTGTTTCCTAACATAAATAGTAGTTTGATATTTTACTTTTATTTGTAAATATTTTTAACAGTTTTGTCATTTAAAATAATTTTTTTTTAAAACTTAAATTTTAGGTTTAAATATTAAGTTTAAATACTATTTTGATTCTTATACTTTCAACTTTGGTTCATCTTGGTCCTTAACTTTGGTTCATTTTAATCTCTATACTTGCAAAAGGTTCAGATTGATCTTCATACTTTGGTCACTATACATACAAAAGGTTTAGTTTTATACTTTTAAAACATGACTATTTTGGTCATTTCATTTTTATTTCTATGTCATTTTTAAGTAATTAGAATAACTATTTTTGAAAGTTCAAGTACCAAAATGAACCAAAGTTAAAGTACAAGAATCAAAATGAACAATTTGAAAGTATAAGGACCAAAATGACCTAAAGTTAAAAGTTTAGGGACCAAAATGAACTAAAGCTAAGAGTACAAGGACTAAAGTAGCAATTAAACCAAAATATTATTTTGGTTTCTCTACTTTGAAATTTATTCAATTTTAGTCTTTATATTTTCAAATGTCTTATTTTAATCCTTCTACTTTTGGTAAATCTTAAATTTAGTCTCTACTACTATTTTATTGTAGATTTTTCATTATTTTTATTTTTTATTAGCATTTTCACTATAGATTTTGAAAACGTATACACATATTGTGTTTCTTTACGTGAAGTTATTACGATTATTTAACTAATTTCGATAAAAGTTAACTTTGAAGGACTAAATTTAAAATTGATTAAAAATATTGGAACTAAAATTGAACATTTAAAAGTACATTAACTAAAATGGTATTTTAACCTAATTTTTTATTTGGAACAAAGGTAAGGTTACCAAATAGGACATATTGTGTAAGCATGCATATATTTGATTTCTCGCTAGCCGGTTCAGATTTGGTCAACTTAATTGTTTGAATTATAAATTAATATTCATGTATACGGTTTTTATAAGTTCAATAATAACATGTGGGTGAGGTTTTGAAACTTTGAACTTTTAATTAAGGTTATAATGTTCTAACTATTTAAATTATATTCAACTTCTGCAGACTAATTAAAGGAATTGATTAATATGTGTATTAACAATTTTTATATTCATAGTCTTATCTAAGTTCGATCATCCAATTTATTTTACCTAATTAGTATCATAGAATAAAGACTAAATATACCGCCACTTTACCTCTAATTTTTAAGTTCTTAAATTTATCCTTAGTGTCTTTGAAATTTCATTTTATCCATCTGAAAACAAAAGTCACTAAAATTTGTTATTAAGAAGTTGATATAATGACTCGCTTTATATTTATTGTTTTATCAATACTTTATTGAGCTAGTTGCAAAATGAGCAAAACAAATTACTAATATTAAGACCCATAGCCCAAGCCTTTTACTTTTATTAAAAGTAGCAAAAAAAAAAAAAGAAAAAAAAGAAGCCACCCCTACATTCCACCTTCATATTACTAAGATTATTTTGATACACCACTAATAACACTTAATACACTTGACACACTACTGATATGTACTTGATACTCTTGATACACTTTGATACACTACTGATGTACACTTGATACACTACTGATAGACATTTGATACACTTAAATTTTGGTAGGGTGACATATTTGCAAAATCTCAAAGGTAGAAGATATGGTTGCAGAACATTATTCTTAAATTGCCACCCATTGCAATTTTTCTACTTTATTCAATGCTTAAACTTGCCGAATGAACTTTGTTCAAGGAAAGTCCTACTTTTTCTCAAGGCTCCGTAAATTTCATGTGACAAAAATAGTAGGTATTCAAATGATATAAGTATCTAATTATATATGTTAATTAATAATTTAATGAAACATAATTTCGTTAACAAATATGGATAATTAATTTTTTTAATGTAAGGAACTAATATTATATATAGAGAGAGTAGTTACTAGGCCTCTTGCATGCTTGTGCTAATTAACAATAAAGTTTAATCACCACAAATTATAACATCATGCGAAGTGAATAATCGTTGTTCAAATAAAAAGGTTAGATGTGTAGTTAATTAAAATAAATTTTATAATTAACGATAAATTTTTTTTAATCAAACACTCTCAAATTACTTTTAATTAAAAAATTATATCTTTTAAAATATTCAGGGTTAATGTGGACATATTTGAAAGTGATTCTAAAAGAATTGAAATCACTTTTGTATTTTTACAATCATTATGAAACATGCTTTTAATGATTGATTTTGAATCATTATCACTATACTTTCAAAAGTTACAAATTACCCTTCAACTTTCATCAAAGTTTCAAAAATACCATCGAAATAAAAACAATTTAAAATTTCAAACAGAAATTGAGACATAAAAGTGTGTGTTGATTAACCTAAAATAACCCAGTGATTTAAATTTTTGTTTAATTTTTGTCCATAATTTTAAAAGATTTCTACTCCAAAAGTATTTTTGAAACCTATATGAATGTTTAGTGGTAATATTACAACTTTTAAAAGTACAGGAGAGTATTTTTTAAACAAATAGAAATATTTAACGACATTATTAATAATTTAACCTCATGTATATATAGTCATTAGGCCATCTTGCTTGCATGTACTAGTTAGAGTTTAACCACGACAATTTATAACATTACGGAAAGACAATAATGAATGATAGTTCAAATTGAAAGGTCAAACATGTAATTAATTAAAAACAAGTTTTATACTTAAAACGATAGCTTTTATCAATATTCACAAATTACTTTTTAATAAACATACATCTTCTAAAATACTAAGAATCAATATATTCATAAGTTCAAAGAACATGAAAAAAAAAAAAAAGAAGAAGAAAAAGTCAAGAACAAATTTGAATTCTCCCTTCACCAAAATCGAATGGATTGTATGTTTAAATTTCAACAACCTAACAATCTCCAACAAGAGTTATTGAATATATGTCATTATTTTTGTAAAAAGAAAAAGAGACATAATCTCCCGTTACATGTCATCTAATAATCACTTGGTGCTGAAGTACAGAAAAAAGAAACAAGTCGACCATTCAATCCAAGAGGGGCAGTAATTAAACCTTTGGTGGAATTACAAGTCTTGAAGAACCATATCCTCTTCGTTTGGCTTGCGATATGATAGAAGGCTTCTGGTGGACTCAAATTGATTATGAATTGAATTTGATTTGGTGCTCTAATACCTCCAATTATGCATTCTCCATCCTACATTTAACAATAATTTAAACCATATATTATATTAACTAATTAAGTAACACCCTCCAAAAATTAATATACAATACCTCTGGGCTAAGACTTGTCTCTTGCATAATTGCATAAGAGAATGTCACTCGTGCGCTTGTTACAGTAACTTGAACTGTAAATAATAATAATACACGATTAAAAAGTTAAATTAACTTTTTTATATATATATATATATATATATATACACCTACATAAAGGTTGTTTTCAAATATAGCAAGATGAGTCAAAATAGTTATAAATATAGAAAACTTTCACTATCTATTAGCGATAGACTATAATAGACAATGAAATTTTTTTTTTATATTTGTAAATAGTTTAATATTATTTCTATTTATAATAATTTCTCTAAATTTAAATTTAAGGCTAAAATTTTTAATCTATTTATTTTGATACATCTACATAAATTGATTAAGGAATAATAATAATTTTCATGTAACAAAATATAATATGTGAATATTATTTTAAAATTTATAGTAAAAATGTTAAATATAACAATTTTTTTTTTTAAAAAAAAATATATGCCATTATTCTTGTACACACGAAAAAAACAAAAGAGACATAATTTTCCATTAAATTTCATTAATCATCTCTTGCTGTTGCATTAAAGAAAAAAAAGCCACAAGTATACCATTATATTTATATTTTACTGAAATTGATTAAATAATAATAATAATAATAATAATTTTTACGTAAAAAATACAACATGTGAATATTCTTTTAAATTTAATAGAAAAAATAGTAATAAGATAATAAAATGTTTTATTTAATATATACCATTATTCTTGTACACCAAAAAGAGACATAATTTCCCATTATATGTCCATTAATCATCTCTTGCTGTTGCATTAAAGAAAAAAAAAAGCCAGAAGTCGAGCATTATCTATTGATTAAATAATAATTATAATTTTCATATAAGAGAAAAAAAAAAAGAATTAATGACTAAATTAAAGATTTATTAAAAGGAAATAACAAAATTATTACCGTAATCAAACATATGATATTCAGCGATAATGTGGGAGAATTGTTGAGAATCCATGGAAACAAAAATGGAGAGATCAAATTCGCTGATGAACAAAGGATCATGGGAATAAGCCAATTCGAAATCAATTTCGCGAAGAAGGCCTAAGAGAGAAATTAAAGGAATGGAAATAAGAATTTGTTGAAAGAAGAGGAGGTAAGGGAATGAAATAAAACAAAATTACCATTTGGGCCTCGGAATTTGAGTTCGGCACGTTCGGGGTAAGGGATAGAGAAGGTCAAAGAAGTGTAACCAGAATCTTGTAAATCTAGGGCAAGAGGGAAAATGTTGGTGAGGAAAAACCAAGAACGCTGAGTCTCATTGCAGAAGTAATGGTCAAAGAATGGAGGCCAGAGTTGAAGGCCGATGGCGGCGTGAATGGAAATATTTGAATCCGCCATTATGCAAAGCATTTCCGGCGAGAATATTGTATCCGCCATTTGATCCACCATCCCCAATGTGGTGGCCGCGTTTATGAGGGCGTTCATATCGTTGACGACGAAATTGAACGACATCGTTTTCGGTAACTGCGAAGTTCTTGTTCTTGTTCTTGGAGGGGTTTTTAGTTTCTTTTTTTTCCCTTTTCATAATACAATTCCTCATGCCTTTCACTCCTTTTATAGCCCGCGAACAATGTGAGTTTAAAAAAAAGATTCTTTTTTTTATTATCATTATTACTGTTATTATTTGGAAAATGATTCAAGGGGTGTGTTACAAAATATTAGAAGACTTTTGAGGATTGTATTTTATTTTAGTCAATGTAATTTTAGTCTTTGCATTTTTTTTTTTTTAAAAAAAAAAACTATGTAGAGTTCAAATTCAAACATATTTAATTATAAAGTTATTAAGTCAAATTCTCAACCACTATAAAAGATTTTATTTTATTTTATTTATTTTTTTGGATAGAGGAGGATGATGCTCTAGTTGTATATACACATACACATTTAAATCGTTTTCTATCTCTCAAAGAGATGAGAATAGGTGAAAAAAAATGTTAAGAGACGAAGATGCTAAAAACTAAAATATCAAAATAATAAGTTTCAAAACAGTAGTAGATTAATGATAAGTTTAAGAAAGTACTATTATAATAATAATAATAATAATAATAACTCTTTTGTTGGCTACAAAATGAGTCTAAAAATACATGAGTTCCATTTCAAGGGTACAACAAACTTAAAAGATGCCTACACCAGTAATAGTTTAAAATGATTTTTGTTTTAATTAAAACAACAAACCTAAATCAGATCGACAATGTCATGTCACTTTTTCATTAGTCAATTGTCAGTTATTTTAATTAAAACAAAAATCATTTTAAACTATTTGCCAAACTTTAAGAATTCAAATTCTAAGAATCAAATAGATACACCAACTCAATTATTCTCCTGGATTAAACATGTATTATTTAAACCGAAAAACAGAAACATAGTGCTAATAATCAATTTTGTTGAAGGAGAGTCCTACTTTTTCTCAAGGCTCCTTCAATTTCATGTGACAAAAATAGTATTTATGTGACCTCTTTATGTATCTAATTATAATATATGTTGATTAAAAATTCAGTGAAACATAATTTTGTTAACAAATACGGATAGTAATTTTTTTTAAAAAAAAAATATTAAGGAACTAAGGGCATATTTGGTAGGCAATTCAAATATTAACTTATGTTCTTAAATTTAGTGGATTCAACGAATGTGCATTTGGTAGGCAGTCTAATTATATTTTTAAAAATTGTGTTTTCGATTTTGTAATCCAAAAATTACAAATACTAATGTAATAGTGAGTAATTAGTTTTATGGTTTATAGATATATTATCAAAACACATTTAAAAAATTGTTTAAACTGAAATTTAATTTATGAGTTTGTTACCAAACACATTTAAAAACAAGAAATATAACTATGTTTTCATCGAAATTTGTTTTCATAATTTTGTTTTTCAAACTGTCAACCAAACAAAGCCTTAATCTTATATATATAAAATAAAAAGAGAAAAAAAAGTAATTAGGCCATCCAGTGTACTTGTACTAGTTAACAATAGAGTTTAATCCCGATGATTTATAACATTATGATAAGAAGAGAATCATTAAAGGTGAAACTTGTAATTAACTAAACACAAGTTTTAAGGATAGTTTTTTTATTAAAAAAAAAAATCAATATTCACTTTCAAATGACCTTTTATAGAAATACATTTTGTAAATTTCTTTAGTTGATAGAAACTTAAAAAAGGAAAGTCAGGAACAATTTTGTATTCTCATAACCCACAATCTTGAATACATTTCACTAAGAGGATAAAAGAATGTCAAAATTACAACAAAAAAAAAAAAGAGAGAGAGAGAGAGAGAGAGAGAGAGAGAGAGAATTTCTCAATATATGTCATTTTAATGATCATCTGTTCTAAACACATTACAGAAAAAAGCGACAAGTCGACCATTCAATCCAAGAGGGGCAGTAATTACACCTTTGTTGGAACTAAATGACTTGAAGAACCATACCCTCTTCGTTTGACTTGCAATATGATAGAAAGCTTCTGGTGGACTCAAATTGGTTATGAATTGAATTTGATTTGGTGCTCTAATACCTCCAATTATGCACTCTCCATCCTAAATTTAACAATAATTAAACCATTTTTATATGTTATGTAATTAACATCCTCCAAAAATCAATATACAATACCTGTGGGCTAAGACTTGTCTCTTGCATAATTGCATAAGAGAATGTCACTCGTGCGCTCGTTATAGTAACATGAACTGTTAAATAATATAATAAACCATCAAAATGTGAAATTAACTCATACACATATATTATATATATAAAAATATAAAGTCAAAATACAATTTTAGCCTCCGTATCCATATACTTTTATTATAATTTAATTTAGTATCTCATAGTTAATTTCTACTACCAATATGATTTATAGTAAAAATGCTAATAGAAAACAATATTTTTGAATATATATGTCATTATTTTGTACAAGCTACGAGTGAGACCAGCCATAATTTCACATTAATAATAACAAATACAATATGTGAATATCCTAAACTTAGGATTGATTGAAAATCTTTAAAAGTAGATAGACTACTAAATTGAACAAACTTTAGGGGCGGTATTTAAACCTAAAACTTAAAAATGAAAGAAGATGTAATTATTACCGTAATCAAACATATGATATTCAGCGATAATGTTGGAGAAATGTTGAGACTCCATGGTAACGAAAAAAGAGAGATCAAATTCGTTGATGTACATGGGGCGATGGGAAAAACACATTTCGAAATCAATTTCGCGAAGAAGGTCTGAAATTAAAAAGAAATGAAAGAAAGGAATTAAAGAAATAAGAAATGATTTAATTTGTTGGAAAAAGATCGAAGAGGAGGAGAATTACCATTTGGGCCTTGGAATTTGAGTTGGGCACGTTCGGGGTAAGGGACAGTGAAGGTCAAAGAAGTGTAACCAGAATCTTGTAAGTCTAGGGCAAGAGGGAAAATGGCGGTAAGGTAAAACCAGGAATGTTGAAGCCCACTGCAGACGTAATGGTCAAAGAATGGAGGCCAGAGTTGAAGGCCGATGGCGGCGTGAATGGCAGGATATGAATCGGCCATTATGCAAAACATTTCCGGCGAAAATGTTACATCCGCCATTCTATCCACCATGCCCAATGTCATGGCCGCATTTATGAGGGCGCGCATATCGTTGACGACGAAGTTTAACGACATCGTTTTTGATAATTGCAAAACTTCTTGTTCTTGGAGCCCTTTTTTGTTTCTTTTCACTTTTCTTTTCCTCTACTTCTCTTGCCTTACGCTCCTTTTATAATAGACTACATCCATTATTATTATTATTATTATTATTATTATTATTATTCTTTTATTTATTTAAAAAAATACATTTTTAGTCTGATTTCTATTTGGTACCTAGGTTTTAAAATATGTTTAATTTCAATTTAGTCATTGAGTTTCAAAATGTTACAATTTCACCCTTCACATTTGAGTTTTGTTTCAATTTTGTCCCTAAATTTCAAGATTTACATTTTTAACCTTCATTTTTCACTAAATAATCATTTTTCATCTTTAGTGTTGATGTATGTTAATAAATTTAAAATGATTAACTTAATTAAGTATCACTATTTCTTTTATCACTTTTAAAATAAAATTTAAAATTTTCATTTCATAATTATTTTAAATTAATTTATAGACATTAATGTCAATGATTGAAAGTGAATTTTTAATAAAAAAAATTAAGATTAAAAATATAAAATCTTAAAATCTAGAGACAAAATTGAAACAGAATTTAAATTTCAAGAGTAAAATTGTAATATTTTGTAACTTAAGAACTATATTGAAACCAAAATCAAAATTTAAGGACTAAATATATAACATTTTGAAACGTAAAGATTAAATAAAAACTAAACCCAAAATTAAATCCGGGACAAAAAGATAGTTTTCTCTCTTTTTTTTTCAATTAATTTATAAATTATTTAATATACACGTGTGCACACTTTGTAGCCTACGAATAATACGAGAATTATCATTATTAGTATTTAATACCTAAGTTTCATTTTGAGGGTAAAACAAACCTAGTGAATGCTTCAAGGGAAACTAAACTAGTAATTTGTCGTCGAAGCTACAAAATCACCTCAACAATGTTATGTAATTTTTTCGTTAGTCAATAACTATTGGCCAGTTTAATTAAAATATTTTTATTTTAGTGGAGTGAGTTATTATAGCATGCTCCATGTTTGGGGTACTGAATATAGTGGTGTATATAACTATTTATAACCTATAATTAAGTATTGTAAATACTATTTCAAAACCCTTTTTGCGTAGTATTTACTCTTTGCTAGAATATTTACTATTTTTCACTCATCCTCTCTTTTCTTCTTTCCTACAATATTTACTATTTCCTATATATAAAAAAAAAATTTACACACCAAACGTAAAATATAATAACTCATATTAAAGTAATTTGCACTCGAAACACTACCTATTATAACCCACCTATGATAATAACCAACTTTATGCCCCAAATGCCCTTTAGAGACTAAATTAAATACACCAACTCAAAATCTAATATATCAAACACATTTTTTTTTAAAAAAAAATCAAACTTAGTGCTAATGGTAGTGATTTCATGGCTTCTAGGGTTTTACTTTTCTTTAAGCGAAAAAAAAAAAAAAAAACTTCGCCTTAGTTTATACTTGAGTTCACAGTAACATTCCACACATATATATGGTTTGAGATCACTTATGAACAGTAACATTCCACACATATATATGGTTTGAGATCACTTATGATTGCCAACATGATATACCTCACCAAAGCAAGTATAGTTTAATTGACTTTTTTCTTTTTCTTTTATAGATATTGTTTTTTCTCCCTTCAAACAAATTTACCGTTGTTATCATATGAATGTTAAGTATATTTTCTATGTCCGAATTTTAACATCAACACATGTATACTTTATTGAACTAGTTTTGATAGATCAGTTTTGAGTTATTGAGTATGGTGGTATGATTATGTGATGTTAAACATGATGAGTTGCTAGCTTGGTGTATTGTGGTGATACACATGTTGAGTTGTTGAAAAAGCATGATGTTTATGTGAGGGCTTATTGTATATTTTATATAGTGGAAAGGGTGAAAGATGAGACAGAATGAGGGATAGACTAGAGGGTAGAGGAGAAGGGAGGTGTGAAAAAATTGAGTATGTGAAGCAAACCCATGGAGTAGTGGAGTAGTCTACTTCTCTACCCCAAATGGAGATTGGATTTGTAAACCCTAGAATCCATACACCTTCGCCCAAACAACTTCCAAAAAGTTTTTAATAAGTCTCAAATTTTACTTTAGTGCGTATCTTAATTCTATTATTTTAGAATTACACATGGTGGCCTAATTTCGAACTGAAACTTTTAATAGTATGATTGTTAGATTGTAAGAGTAATAATAGAAACTTACTGACAAAGCATTAAAAGCTGATACCCTTTGCATATAAAGAAACAATTTAAAATTTAAAATATGAAGAGATCATTAATTTTACTCACAATTACAATTAATAAGTATACAAAGGATTTGTCCTATATTAATTGTTTTTTTTTAAAAAAAAAATTAAATTGAGCTCAACTCAACAACAATTGACACGATCTTCTTTTCTAGGAATTAGAGGTTTCAATTCTCATCTCCGTAGCAGTTGTGCTAAAGAAGTTATTTTAAAAAAGTAGCTATTATTTCACATGTATCATAAATGGTGACAAATCCTATCATTATATATATTTTATTTACAACATATGGTTAGGTTTGATTTGTGGTGTTGAATGATACACATAGTGTCACAATCGCAACTTTGCGTCTCGCTAAACGATTATGGGCACTTGTTCTAGCTCATGAACAAGTTAGCCTAATTAAATTCTGATCGCCTACGACACACCGAGTGCCTCTCGTAACCTCCGCCCCGTTTCGAGAGAAAATGGTTTTAGAAAACGGGTTCAGAGGAAAAGGTTTTTGCAAATGTTTGAAAGCATGTTTGAGAAATTAGAATATGTTGTAAGACTAGAAAGCAAAAAAAAAAAAAAGGACAACAACGGCTTTATAGCTCACAACTCCGGATATGAAGATTTGATGGTTAGTCTCACCCGCATATAGTACATTCTGAACAATTGTGGAAATGTCACCCTTGCAAATACAAAGTGGTGAGCGGTCACTTACAAATAAAAGTACTGGGAAAGTAAACTAACTAATAAAATAAAGTACATAACATAGAAGCACGATAAAAAGGAGTTGACGCGGGTATGCGACCACGGATAACACACCTTGGACAAGCATGAGCGTGACACATAATGTGTCTCTATCCCTAACCTACATTAATCATTTAACCACATTTAATGCCACACACTATTTTTCTTTTGTTGCTTCATTTTGTGTAGAAAAGATGTCACTACGATCTAATCTCGGAATCTTGAAACTGAAGACGCCATTTATGGCAACTTTAGAGCAGTGTCATCGATTATCTCCATCTTTCTTTTATTTAACAAGATAAAGATACTTGATGCATTTTAAAGTTTACTTATCTATATTAAAAATGTTTTTAGAAACTACTTATTCTTTTTAAAATTTGGGTCAATTTTTCTAAAAGTATTAGTAGGTAGGTGTATTACAAAATATATAAACTTATAGATAGACGTAGCGTTTATAGATTTAATCTTAAAAAATAAAAAAATAAAAACCAAATAGCTACCTATCATGACCTAAAATATTGATATTAAGAAAATTGTTTTAATTTAATAAATATATCTTCAATCAATTTCTTAGACTTTCAGTGTATAATTTTAATCATATAATAAATTCTCACTCCAAGTACACAAGATTAAACAAGATTAAAAAAGTTATCTGATGCATTCAATGAAATATAGAACATTTATGATATGAAATTGATAATTTCTTTAAAGAAAAACAACATTTATATTAAATTTATGAATTTTGAGAATGTTATTCAAGTTTAATTTGTGTGGTGGCGAAATTTACTTTTTGTGCCATAAAACTTTATTTTTGTCTAAAGTAATAAGTTTACGAAGAATTGTACGTTGTTGTTTGTTAAAATTGATAAGCAAATTAACTAAAATTGAATCGTAGGTTAAATTGTAACACTTATATAAGTTTAGGATCAAAATTGATGAAATTAAAATTTTGAGGTCCAAATTGATACAATGTGACAAGTTTATATTCAAAATTGATAGTTTCCTTTATAATTTCTCTATAACATAAAAAACAAAAAACTATGAGAGTTTTTTTCCTTAGTTAAGTGTAATGTTTATTTCATCAAATTTAAAATCGCACGTACGAAAAAAAAAGTGCACATTGACATTACAATAATAAGTACTTAATTAATTAAAATACACAAAAGGCATACAATGAGAAAAATGATAAAACAGGCATAAATATTAGGGACGAAATTTAAATAAAAAGTTGTGCCCTCAGAACATGCATAATTAAGTTTAATTAAGTATAATTAGAGTAGGATAAATTAAGTAGAAGGTTTGAGTTTGTTGGGTCCTTTATGATTAAACATTGCAAGGACAGGTTCATTGCTCATCTTCTTCTTGTACATCTCTTGAAAGGTGATGGGATTCTCAATCACTGTCTTCTCCCCTTCCTCAACCTTCAATGGATAAACAATGGCCTCTGGTGCTGGATATTGAAATGTAGCTATTGATAATCTATTGCTCTTCGAGTTCGCCAATGCCCTATGATCCGCACTCTTGAACCTCCCGTTGCTAAGATACTGAATCCCGTTTCATAATCATTTAGTTTTTTAAAATTAACCTTATAAACGCTATTTTTATCCCTAAGTTTAGTTATCTACTTTTTAGTTATATTTTTCGAAAAGCAAGTTAGGTTCTTGAAAACTAAAAGAAGTAAAGTTTCATTTAATAACTATTTTGAAGAAAGGGTTTTAACACATCAAGCCTAGTTTTGTATACTTTAAAGGAATATTTGAAGAAAAAAAAAAGTTTGACCCAAAATATTAACAAATATAACACAATGTGAAAGAATTTGCAAACATAGCAAATTTAGAGCAAGCTCTCAAAGTCTATCCATAATAGACTATTATTGCCAATAAGAGTCTATCACCGTCAATTTTGCTATAATTGCAATTTTTAAAAAAATTATGTTGCTATACACTTGATTGTCCTAAAAAAATTAGTTGTTATAAACTTGTTTTTGTTTTGGTATTTGGCTAAGGGTTCAAATGTTTTATTAAGAAAGATGAAGATTAGAAAAAGAAATATGGTACAAAAATTATAAGAAAACATGTATAATTTTCAAAAACTAAAAACAAAAATCAAATAACCGTCCATAGTTATTGTTTTCAAAATTTTGTTACTGTTTTTAAAATTTGGGTGAAAACAAATTTGAATTTAAAAAATACCAAACTTAAAACAGAATCATTATTATTGAAGGGGTCCTCAACAATAATGGGCATAAAGTTAGAAGACTTTTCATTATTGAAGTTGAAGAGTCCTTTAAAGAAAATAAATATTTTCATGTGTATACGATGAATTATTTACCATATATAATTGAGTAACATAAAATTGATAGACAGAGTTAGATTTTTCTTCAAATTTTTAAATTATAAAAATATTTATTCCATGCTCAATTTTGAGTGTTGGACTAAAAATTAAGTGTGTATTTGAATTAATTTTCTAAAGCATAAGAAAAGTGTTTTTGCAGGAAAAAAAAAATATTTTTAGACATTAAAAAAAGTCAATTCAAACATTGCTTGACATTTACTTATTTTGTAAATCAGGTGGTGAATACAGTAAGAATATTTAATCTAACCGAAAGTAAAAATTAGCTTACAACACTTACCTAAATTTAGGGGTTATTCCACAAATTTCAATGTTTGTGGTGGAAGTAGACATACACGTTCAAGATTAAGATAAAAAAAATATTTTTTTAAAATAAAATAAATAGAATGACAAAAAGTAGTTTGTCACTATTGATTAATGATAAACACTGATAGAAGTTTATCACTGTTCATCATTAATAGATAGTGATAGATCATATTAGATCATGATAATAATCTATCGTTATCTATCAATTTAGAAAAGCTTTTTATTTTGTTTTTTTCCCTCTATTAAAAGATATTTTTACCAGTTTCGTTATTTTAAAACAATTTCACCATAAATATAAATTTCTTTCCTAAATTTTAAAATTATATATAAAAATATTTTTCTTACTTATTGTTTTAAAAGTAAAAAGGAAAAAAGAGTACATACATGACCATGGTCTCCAATATTGACTACAAAAGCTCCTTCCATAGGTGGGATGTTGATCCATGACTTGGCCCCATCTTTGGTAGCTTGCAAACCACCCACTTGGTCCTGTAATTATTAATAGCGGATAATTTTGTTCAAAATATCAATATTTTTTTAAAAAGACAATATACATTTTCATTTACTCAAGAAAAAAAAAAAAAAAAAAAAAAAAAGAAAAAAAAAAAAAAAAAAAAAATTAAAAAAAAAAAAAAAAAAAAAAAAAAAAAAGAAAAAAAAAAAAAAAAAAAAAATTAAAAAAAAAAAAAAAAAAAAAAAAAAAAAAGAAAAAAAAAAAAAAAAAAAAAATTAAAAAAAAAAAAAAAAAAAAAAAAAAAAAAGAAGAAGAGAAAAAAAGAAGAAGAAGAAAAAAAAAAGCAACGAACGTTTTCATAATCCTAAAGATTTGGCATGTGAAGAATCCATTGATGTTTTTGAATATTGAAATATACAAAGTTTTTTTCTTTTACATAAAGAGTAATTTGTGTTTGCTTTGAATTTGAATTTTATGATGTATTAAACTTTTCAATTTGACTTTGAAATCTATGTCAATACATCTGTTTTTCTAAGTTGTCTAAATATTGAAAATGTGTTGGCATAACATACACACGTCGAAAGAAAATATTTTGATGGTTAAAAGATATTATTAGTCACTAAACTTTGGTACAAGTAACAATTTTAGCCATTCAACTATAGTAATTTAGTCAATATAAAAAGACTCTTAAAAGATCCAGAGTCAACTTTTATTAGGCAACAATTTAATCTTTATGATTAACAATTAATTTATCAATTTACATGTAAAAGAAAATTCCTAAATTCTTCTTTTTTTTGGGATAAAAAAATCAAAAGTATTTCTTAATCTGTTATTTATAGCTACAAGGACCAAAGTAGGTTATCCATTGATATTTTTGTACTCATCTCGTCACACCTCTCTTACTAGGGTTTTAATTCCTTTTCAAATACTTGAATTCTTTGTCAAATTTCAAAAGTAAAAAATAATAGTTTAAAGCAACATTTTTCGAATTTCAAAATTTAGTTGTGTTTATAAACTTAATTTTAAAAACGAGATGAAATGATATATAATAGGTGAGATAGTTTGAAAGTTTAAAGAGAAAAGTAAGATATATTTAAGAGAGTTAGGCAGTTGCCTGTAGTAATATGGTAATGGTTCCAGGGTCGGTGTGACGAGGAAGTCCGAGCTGGAGATCAGAGTGGGAACATTTGGGGTAAAAATTAGTCAAAATCTTTTGATTCAACTCTCCACAGGCTTTCTTGAGAGCTCCCTTCTCCAAATCCATGGCTTCCGACAACACTTCCAATATTTTAGAAGCCAAATCCATCAATTTTTCACTAAATTCCTCCGTCGTCCCAATCCAACCCTCGGGCTTGTCCGGCCACTCCGAGTAGTTCCGATCTCTCCTCGGATACGTAAAGAACGTTACCACTTCCCTCCAATCTTCTACATCTCCCTGAAAAATTAATCGCCAACCATTATTATTATTACTACTGTTTTACTACCAATTTTATACCAAAATTTCAAGCCCATATTATTCCAATTGGTAGTTTGAGACGTCATAATTTTATTTCGGAGAATTACATATTAGTCATTAGTGATGACACCGAACAAATAGCGATGTTTTTCGCTTCCTTTAGATCCTCCAAGCAACCGGTTAGAATATATTTGATTGAAAACATTTGTCTCTTCCAAATACCATAATACAAATTAAAACAGAGAAATGAAGTTGTTTGTGTAAAACAGAGCGTTTGATCAACGGGAAATTACCTTTCGTCGAGTGGAGATCATGAATCCGCCCCTCTTGCCGGCCGACATGTCGAATCGGAGCTTCTCTTCCCCAGGCAAATAGTAAAACTCTGTGGTGAGACGAATCATGTCGGCAATAAGTTTGGGGTCGACGCCGTGGTCGACCACCTGGAATATTCCCCACACTTCGCAAGCCTCCACAATCTTCTTCTTCACCGCCGCCATGCGGCCGTCGTCGTCGATTCCGGCGAGGGAAATGACCGGGATTTCATCGTCGGTAAAACTGGCCATGGCGACGCTGGAATTTTGTGGTACAGAAATGGGCGGAATAAAAGAGGATTTATATGGGTGAAAATTTTATTAGGTGAGCCTAGAGGTAGGTGCCATTGTGTAATGCCATAAATGACAATAAAAACAAAATTACGCATTATATGTCCAATTTACCAAAAAAATAAAAATAAAAATAAAATTCTTTTAGTTTAATTATAAATTTTAAGAGAGTTTAAATAGTGGCTTGAGGTTTGTATATATACATCTTAAACTTTCAACATTACAAAATTAGTTCCTCAAGTTTTTAAAAATTTTAAAATTCACTAATATCTATCCTTCATAAATATCTATTTTTATAATTCTTTTGCTTCGCATAGTAAGCATTTGGTCTTTTCATAAAATTATTAGCATTTTTCAGGATTTTTTTTTTATTAATATTGTTAAATTTAAAATGTATTATAAAATTATAGTCATTCCCAAATTTATTATGAAAATATGGTTGTGTTGCAGATCTTCGTATTTTCAAAAGACGAGGATTAACCATTTTGCATATCTTCAGTCTTTTGAAAAGACGATAAATTATAAAATATAAAACCAGAGAATTTGGAACGTCTTCGTCCTTTGAAAAGACGAATACATATTAAAAAAAATTTAAAATAAATTCTCATATCTTCAAAATTGATTAAATAAATAATTATAAAGTAATATGATCTTCCTCCTCAGAATATGGTGAGAGAACTTTTTACTCTTTTCTCCATAACAACGCGCTGCTACCCACCATTTCACAAACCAAACAAAAATTATTCTCGAAACAAATATTTTTAACTTTCAAAGAGAAATCCCTTTAACCTTTTTGCTAAACAATCTCATCTCACTTTCTATATAGAGAGAGAAAAAAAAGACAAGAAATATAAGAAAGAAAATTTTTGGAGGAAGCTTTGATTTCTTTTCTCCTTATTTATTGTCTTCTTCAACTCTCAATTCAACATTCTATATTTGTTTTTATCAATTTTTGGTCCGTCACTTTCTTACTCATCAACTGGTTTAATCTAATCTAACTCTTCGAGCCCAATTCTATTTCCTTTGAATGAGTTAGCAACTGAGGAAGATATTTTGAGGGGTTTTTATTTTGCAAACTCCCAAATTTTCTCTCTCTAAATGTTTTTCTATTCTTTCTAATTTTGGAGAATAAGCCTTGGTGGGTTTTATGAATTGGTGGATAGAAAGAGACGATGAAGTTCAGAGTCTATTTTTTAATATATTTTAATACATCCTTATCTTTTGAAACGACAAGGATAAATCTTTGGACTGTTGAGAATGGAGTGACTTTTCTAGTTTGTACAAGTATTTTTGTTTCACTAATGACTACTATGTAGATACGTCATGGTATGAGATTATTTGGACTACAAGATCCCAGAGTCTAGAGCAAAATTTAATGAGTAATGTCAACAAATTGGAATTTATTTATCAACATATTTTTTTCTTCCATTTGAACTCATTTCGATCATTCTTTTAGCTGCTTTGATCGGTGCAATTGTCGTGGCTCGTTAGTAATAAATCTTTAGTTAGAAATAGCATAAATTAAACTTTGTTCTATGTTATCACACACATTCCCCTTCAATTCAATTTGAAGATTTTTTCTGTCTAAAATAAAAATTCTTTTATTCGATCGATTACCAATATATTCCCATGTTCTATACTTTTTTTTTGTCAATTGTATTGAATCTATTAAATTTTTGTTCATATTGAAATGAATCGGAATTGATAAGGAGTTGGTCATTCATGCTCGAACATGTACTTATTATAAGTGCCTACTTATTTTCTATTGGTATCTATGGATTGATCACGAGCCGAAATATGGTTAGGGCCCTTATGTGTCTTGAGCTTATACTGAATGCAATTAATATGAATTTCGTAACATTTTCTAATTTTTTTGATAGTCGCCAATTAAAAGGGAATATTTTCTCAATTTTTGTTATAGTTATTGCAGCCGCTGAAGCAGCTATTGGCACAGCTATTGTTTCGGCAATTTATCCTAACAGAAATTAACTAGTATCAATCAATCGAAAAACGAGGATCTACAAAAAAAGTTGATCCTCATATTTTGAAAATACGAAGATCTGCGAAACAACCATATTTTTATAATAAATTTGGGAATAACTATAATTTTATAATAAGTTTTTAATTTAACAATATTAATAATAAAAAAAAATACCTGCATTTTCCATGCATAACCAAACACAAAATTTTCAGACAGATATTCCCAGGCATCTATAAAACCTTAAACCAAATGACCCTTGAAGTGTTTCTTTAAAAAACAAGAAAATTATAGCATGAAATTCAGGAGAAAACAAGCCTACATTTAAAAAAAAAAAAAATCGTTACCAAATGGGACCTTAGAGTTTCATTAGATGTAGTGTGTTCGGAATACATTTTTAAGTGATTAATTTAAAAAATAATCATTTTGAAAAAAAATTATAATGTTTGGCAATCACTCAAAATAGATTTTAAAGTGTATTTGAAACATTTTTTTTTTGAATCAAAAGAGTTTAAATAAAAATGAGTTTTTTTAAAAACACTTTTTCTCAAGTCAATCCAAACGAGTGCATAAAATTCAAAGAAAAGTATATATCTTGGTCTATGCCTACTTTTGTACATTCCACCAAATTGTCGAATCATAATTTGTCACATGAAAAATTTTTCTTACTATTTTTTTTTTTGAAATATTGTAATTGATTTGTGTGTGTTAATTGATTTCTCTCTCTCTATCTATATATATATAGTCTTAAATTAAAATTTGAATTTGCCCAAGACTTATTCAAAAAATTGAAATTTCAAGGACCTATTAGATATTTTTAGAGGTTTAAGTATCAAATAAACACAAAGCTCAAAGTTCATAAGCTAAACTTATAATTTCACCCAAATTATATAAATGATAAAATGGCAGATCATCTTTTGAATTTTTAGTCGTCAATTCTCAATTAAGTCTGTTAAAGTTAATTAGGATTTATTATAACTATTATTTTTATGTATTTTTTCCTTTCAAACCTTTTTCCTTTTATGTTTCTTTCCTTCGTTGGGTATCTTGGTGTCAATTTATTCTCTACTTCATTGTATTCTCGTTAAGTTATTATTCAATAATATATACAAAATTTCATATGGTACCAGAGCTCTAAGTCCTAGAGTTTATACTTTTTAGCTGTCACTTCTATTTGATCTCTACCTCTGTCGATTCAATTGACGGAGGCAAACCCACGTGTAGATCCACTGCTTTTGCTCTCCACCATATTCAGATTTGGTTCACCTACATTGTTGTTTTTTAGTTTCGGTATTTTTTTATATTTATTTATACATATATATCTTTCACGGTCTCTATTCCATTTTCAAATTAGCAATTCGTGGGTTCTGTTTTAAATCTCTTTATGAGGATCTATGTCTCAATCCCAGAAGTTCTTTGTGTTTTAGTTTTTCGCAAGTTCTATCTCTAACCCAAATCTGTCGTGATTTGATTTAAGAGTTTTTTTTTCCTTTCTTTCTTTTCCTTTTTTTTTTCCAGTTTCTGTCATCAGGTTCAATTGGTCACTTCACAAACTCAAGTTGTTTCTACCACCTTGAGTTTAAGGGAGTATGTTAAAGTTAATGATTGTTTATTCTAATTATTATTTTCCTGTTTTTTTTTTTTTTTACTTTCCACCATTTTTTCTTTTTTTGTTTCTTTCTTTTGTTGGGTATCTTGGTGTCTATTTATTCTCTACTCCTCCATTGTATTATGATTAAGTTATTATTCAATAATATATACAAAATTTCGCAAAGTCATTCAGAAAATAATCCATTAGATCTTATTTACAATAAGCTAATAGAGGGATCCAAATTTTATTTCTTTAGAAATTCATGGTTATAAATCTAAATTTATTTTCACTCAAACATAACTCAATTGGTAGAAGGAATTGAATTTCCAGCCATGAAAGGAATAAATGTTATAACTATAATCTTAAATAGAAACATAACTCAATTGGTAGAAGGAATTGAATTTCCAGCCATGAAAGGAATAAATGTTATAACTATAATCTTAAATAGATTCATGCATATGCATAGACATTGTAACTTTTTTAGTGGACTTCAAATGAGAGCGTGCAAAGTGATGGTTTGAAACTTTAATACTCCACTTTTAATCTATTAAACGTTTGTATTCAATTTGAATGTAGTTTAGTAGATGAGAGATTGATTATGATTGTTGAGGCCACTAATATTAAAAGAATATTTATGAAAACAATATTTTACTGTAAACAAAGGGAGTATGTATGATACCACGGTAGTAATAAAATTTTTCAAACAAGCAACCCGCTAGCCAATTAAGATTTCCACACTCATAATGTCGATGATATGACATAGACATGGTACTTTAACGTGATTTACAGCCATATTCCTAATGCCCATGGATCTCATCGATGGGCTCGAGACGAGAGTGGTTTGCTCCCACCGGTAAAATGCCCTCTCTTTGGCCTGCTAGGCCTAGGGCTCCCTTTTGTCCCCGTTGACAGATGGATCCCGCCTCCTTCCCCATTCGTTAAAGGTAATTCTTATGCAACATTGTTCTTAATGACAATATTGGTATTAGAAGTCATTGTTTGTGATGCTATATAAATAAGAAATAAATAAAATGATGTTATGACCGATGTTTAAAATATTGATATTGATGGAAATGTTGAAGTTTCGATTTTATGAAAATATCAACAAAATATTAACCTCAATAGATGTTTCTAGAAATAATAAAAACAAAAAAAATATTTATTAAATAAATATTTTACACTAATATATTTTATTCATAAGTTAAAATGTTTATTATTTGTATTATATTCACATTAGTAACATTTTATTATTGTCTTTTTTTTTTTGTCAAATATTTCACAATATAAAATGAAAGTATTAATTCATTTCTTATATTGATAGCAAATTAATAAATATGTAGAAACATGGATGAGAATATCGATTTATAGTAAAAAATTTAATGTGTTAAGTCCGATCGTAAAATTACTATAGATGGGACGGTGTGTCACTCTCATTATTATATCTCAGAAATCACACTTTTCTAACACAAAAGGGAAAAAGACAATAAAGAAAAGGTGACATTGAATGTGATCAGAAGAACAAACACCAAACACAATGTGGATCATTCAACTCCACAAATCAAACCTAACCAGTGAGATTGGGTTGCCATCATTAATGATGCGTTAGAAGAATTATTAAAATAAAGAAGAAGAAAATTGCTTTAAAATAAAACACTTTACGGAAAGTAGTCTCATTAAAGGTAGAATAATGAGTTTTTTTACCACCAAACTTCTAGAACTATCAATTATGTAAATTTAATGAGGTAAAAAAAAAAAAAAAAAAAAAAAAATCAACCCAATTTAATTTGTATCCTTTGAATTAAAGTTCATGCTGAAATTCTTATAATTTATGAGGTTTGTCAAGAATGTGTATGACTAAGATCAATAATTGAACACATTGGTGGAACATGTGGCTTGTCTTCTAATAAAACTCTTCCAACGATATTCTATGAAAGCAATACTAACATATATAGCCCAAATTAAAGGAAGATATATTAAAGGAGATAGGACAAAACATANGAACACATTGGTGGAACATGTGGCTTGTCTTCTAATAAAACTCTTCCAACGATATTCTATGAAAGCAATACTAACATATATAGCCCAAATTAAAGGAAGATATATTAAAGGAGATAGGACAAAACATATTTCACCAAAAATTTTTTACTCATGATTTTGAAGAAAATGATGACATCACAATACAATAAATTTGTTTGAAACATAACCTGACAGACTTATTTACAAAGGCATTACCTACTACTACCTTTGAAAAATTGGTGCACACCGTTGGAATGAGGTGAATTTCAAGTGATGTTTCCATTAAGGGAAACAAATATATTGTAATCTTTACGGATTATTAAATTATATGAAATTATATGAAATATTAAATTATAGACATCTAAGGGGGAGTAGTGTATGTATGTGTGTATATATATATATATATTAAAAAAAATAGATGTCCAATGCTGGGTGTCCTTAAAAAGTGTTTTGATTCCCATTGCCCATGTGTCATTCTACATGTTGTCCATGTGTCTCAAGATTATACACTCTTCGTGTTAATGTAATGCAACATCCTAGTACCAAATTGTCTATAAATAGTGGCATTTGGTAGATCTCAGTGAGAATTAAAAAAAAGATTTCATATTTTCGAAATTTTCTATAATTTCATATTTATTTTATTTAGTATATCATATTATATTCTCTTGGTATTCGTATTCCCGTTATGTGTCATTTTGCTCATCGATTTTATAGCACTACATAACTTTTTTTTTTTTTTTTTTTTTTTTTTTTTT
>QLSR01001486.1:3208-29043 GCA_031780015.1 Citrullus colocynthis
TTTTTTTTTTTTTTTTTTTTTAATGATCTTTTGTCATCTCTTATAAATTTTTAGGTCATGTGGCCAAGATTGCTTGCTAATAAGATTTTGAAGAAGAGACTAGGAAGCAATAACTTTGTGGCAGATATTCCAAGCAACAATAATTCAGAAGCTTTGCTTGAGCTTCCACTCTTTGGTCAATCTTCTTCAGTCCCAAATGCCTTCTATAGACCTCCCATCCAATATTACAAGTAATCATTAATCTCATGCCTTTCATTTTTGTTTTATATGCATCTTTTATATATATAAAAAAATTATTCTACCCCATTTTCAACTTCAAACTTCTCTTTTTAGGGTTTTTGTTAGTACATGGAATGTTGGAGGAGTTGCACCAAATGAAGATTTGGACATGGAGGATTGGGTGGACATTTCTTGTGACATCTACGTTTTTGGGTAACTTTTATATTTTACTTCTGGATTAATTTTACAATTATGTAGCTATAATTACCAATCAAATTCTCCTTTCTTTCACAATATTCTTTCATTACTTTGAATTTGGGTATCATATAACTAGATGATATAATATGCCAAATTTTATAACAATGGAACAATAACTCTTACTACTCTCTTCAATATATTACTAAACAATAAATTATTTTAGGGTTAAGTAGCAGTGTTTTTTATGTTAATTATATATGTACATGCAGTTTCCAAGAAATTGTACCTCTAAAAGCCTCAAATGTGTTCGGATCAGAGAATAGAAAAATATGTTCAGAATGGAATTCAATGATAAGAGAAGTTTTGAAGAAGAAAGTGAAAGAAAATTTCAAGTGTATTATAAGCAAGCAAATGGTTGGGATAATGATCTCAATTTGGGTTCGAAGTGATCTTCATCCATTCATTCGAAGTCCAAGTGTATCTTGCATTGGTTGTGGCATTATGAGCTGCCTTGGAAACAAGGTTAGATTTTTGTAATTAATTTTGTTGTATATACTATATATACTTTGTATATATTATGAGATAGAATTGAGAATAATATATATGACTTGGGTTTCAGGGATCAGTATCAGTTAGATTTCGATTACATGAAACAAGCTTTTGTTTTGTGTGCACTCATTTGGCATCAGGAGGAAAAGAAGGAGATGAAAAGAATAGAAATCAAAATGTTTGTGATATATTTTGTCGCACTACCTTTCCAAAGGGCCCTTCTCTTGATTTGCCCAAAAAAATTCTCCAACATGAGTAAGCTCTATTATCCAAAAACATTTCTATATATATATACCCGAAAATACTAAGTGCATCTATTTTTGTGTATGTCCGATTACAAGTTGTTAATTGACGAAACCTTTTTTTTAGTAGAGCAATACTTGGTTGCACCCATCTCCATGCATCCCTTTTAATTGCAAAGAGAAGTATTTTTAAAAGTACTTTTTTTTTGGAAAAAAAAGTTTGTTATGTAAAAATTGAGATTGAATACTGCTGAAAATATTTACAAATAAATACATGTATGATGATAATTAGTTTATCTTTAGTTTCATTACGTGAAATATTAATTTTTCTTAATAATATCTTAATATTGTTTTTTTTGCTTTCTTTTTTTACATTTTTTAGTCAACTATACAAGACAAATTTTTGACTGAACTATTTTGTTTGTTTGTTTTGTTTTTCATGGTGCAACACTTTTTTTTAAAAAAAAAAAAAAAAACGATTACTTTCAAACCTAGATTTGAAAAAATTTCGAACTATAAATTATATTAGAAAATTTTGTTGTGGAAGAAATATATTTATAAAGAATTGAAAATAGATGATAAAATTGTTACATATAAGTTAAGATTGGAAAACTCAAAATAAAAGGATTAATAGTTATCAAATGAGTCGGTTCAAAACTTTTAGAATATTAATTCTTAGCATAATTTGACCATAATAATGTTTCTTTTTGACATGAAAAGAATACAATAGCTAAGCATAACACAATCTGAAGAATGAAATGATTTTTATTTTTTAATTTTGAGTAAAATGAAGTGACATATAATTATAGATTTCTTTTCCGCTAATAGATTAGTACATTTTCTTTGAGAGAAAACAAAAATATATTAGTACATTATTATATTTTCTATGTACATAGGTTGTATTAATTAGTGTATGGTTGACCAATTAAGTAATTAATTACTTTAAAAATAGGCAATCATTGATTCACAAACTCCTTAATTGAAGCGACAAACTGCATAACTGGGAAACTAATTTAATCTAAATTAAATCAATAAATAAATCTATGGTCAGTTTCATTATTGCTGAAGTTTGAAACTGTCTTCATTCCATTGTATTTTATACAAATAATTATTATCTTTCAGTCTTACTGAAATCTTTCTTTATATTTCTATTTTTTATTTGGATAAAAACTGAGAATTTTATATCAATTTCCCATTGTTTTAATGAATTTAGAACATGTATTAGGAAATATTAATTGATTAATTAGATTTAGTGAAGATTGAACCACCATGAAAATGGTAATTTAATATATGGTAAAAAAAGTCAATGAATTGATTTTTTGTCCATTATTTGAGTTGACTTTACAAAAAGAATTTAAAATCAAATTAAGTGTAATTAAAATATTATTCAATATTAAATTTTTATTGATATGCTAATATTTCTATTGACATTTACATGTGATCCACTGTGAAACTTAATTTATTTCCTAAATTTCACATCAAAAATCTCATTTTTTCATAGAAAAAAGATGAAATATAAGAATGAAGCAATAAAATGCACACTAGAATAAATGTATAATATAAATATACATAAACAAAATGCATCTGAACTCGTTTAGGAAATATAAAATGGTTTATTTGTTAGTTTACATATTTTCAATATATATCTTTTAGATTTGTGTCTATCAATATCGATATTTTATCGATATTTCTACAGAAAAAGTTACTTTAGCGTCAAGAATAAATTAAATCTTGGAAATACTTAATGATCAGTTTATTGTTTTCTTGCACAGCCGAGTTGTGTTGCTTGGGGACTTGAATTATAGAGTTTCTCTACCAGAAGCAACTACAAGATTGTTGGTAGAAAGAAAGGATTGGAACACTTTATTACAAAATGATCAGGTAATTTCAATTATATACTTTTATAAGTTACCAAAATTTGGACTTTTCTCCCAAAAATCACCCTAGATTTACTAGAACTATGTTAAAAAAGGAAATGGAGTTCTTTTGGTAAAGCCAAAACGTAAAGTCATGAGAATTTATACCTAAATAAACAAACAAATTCATGTTTTCACAATCATTGTATAAATATGAGAAAAATGTGTATATAGTTTTGTTATTATTGTTGTTATTATTACTACTATTATTATTTTGTTTATTTTTTTGGAATTTGGAAATGAAGCTAAAGATGGAGATGATGGATGGTCAAGTATTGGAAGGATGGCAAGAAGGGAACATCAAATTTGGGCCAACTTACAAATATTATAGAAATTCAGAGATTTATTATGGAACTTTACATGGCCTCAAAGCTGAAAAAAGGAGAGCTCCTGCATGGTATAATATTTTTTCTCCCAGTTTTTTATTATTATTTTTTTTTTAATGATATTGCAAAGAAATTCTTTTCTTTTTCTATCAATTAAAAGTTTTCCTTTCATTTTTTTTTAATTTTTAGTTTTTAAAAATTAAATTTATTTCCTCAAATTTTTCTTACCATGTTTTACATCTCTTTCTAGAATGTTGATTCTTAATCAAATTCCAATTCCAAAAAACTATTTTTTTTTAGTATTTAAAACTTGACTAGATTTTTAAAAATATTGGTAAAAAGTAAATAAAAAACCAAAAAATTTAGATGTAAAAATAGTGTTATAGACGTAATTTTCAAAAACTAAAAGCAAACAAAAAAAACCAAATAGTTACTAAAAAGCATCGAAGAATTAAAAAGAAAATATAATGAAGAAATTATCGTTCAAGATAATAATGTAATGGCTTTACACCATCTTATCTTCTCAAATACGAATACCCTAGGTTTTTTTTTTTTTTTTTTATATATCTCTACTTTTGTTAAAGAAAAATATATAGATGTATTCATCTTAACATGCACTCTAATCAATGGTTTAATTATAGTTTGTCACGTGATAATTTTTTTTAAAAAAATATTTTTGAGTTCGTAATTAAAATTAGACTATACATATATAGTCGAAATATACTCAACTATTCCTTTCTAAAGAAAACTTCTAGCTAATTTTGTAAACTAAAACAAATAGTTTTTATTTTATTTTATTTTAATTTGGCTAAAATTTTAAAAGTTATAAACAAAGATAACATGGAAATGGGCGGTGCAACAGACAAAGAGAAATCATGACCAACCAAACTCTCCAATCATGTTTTAAAGAAACAAAATAGGTAAGTTTTGATTATTAGTTTAAACTTTAAAGTAGGGTTTAAATTTGATATGTTCTATGACTAAATAGAACGAATTTTTTAAATTATATTTAAAATATTATATATTTTGTTACATATACTTTGCTTACTTCTATTTTAGTAATTGTATACTTTCAATGGTCTATATTTAGTTTATTTTCTTTTTATGCATTTCAAACTTAATCATTTAAAATTATTTTTTATTGAAATTGGTTCAATAATAACATTAATAATACATATTAATTTTTATTTTTCAGAAAAGTCAACAATAAATTAACAGAAATGAAAAGGATTAAATTTGAATATTTTATAGTACATGCATTAAAATTGAGGGAAAAAAAACCATCTGAAAAGCAAAATTTGCATGGAAATTCAGGTGTGACAGAATTATATGGACTGGAAAGGGACTAAAACAAGTATCATACAATCGAGGGGAATCAAATCTGTCCGATCATAGACCGGTAATGGCCATTTTTACAGCAGAAGTTGAAATCTTGACAAACTTGAAAACTTTGCGGAGTTTCTTTTTATCAAACAGATTTGAGCAGCTGAATAGTTCTAATACTCTATTTGTCGAAGACGATAACGATAACGAGAACGAGGACGAAAAAGGAGGACAAAGAGATATTTTCGACTGTTAATTTTATATCTAAAAACAAAACAACCTCGAAACCACTCAAATAACATTAACTTAAAAAAAGAGAGATGTTTAATTAATCCATATTATATGTGTAACATAAATGAATGGGGACATGCAAATAGGTTAGATCTAGATATATTGTATATTTCTTGGAGTTGGATCTGTTGTATATTATTCTTTGGTTAGTTTTGTTGTTTTCTTTAATTTGTTACTTTTCCAAGCTCTTTCTACATTGTTCCTTTTTAAGATGGACTTGTAAATCAAAGCTTATTTTGTTGAATGAATTTTTTACTCTTTTTTTTCTTTTGCATGATTAAATTTCAATCATAATTTTATTTCTCAGCATTATTAATTCTCATGGAGACCAATACACATATCTTGATCCATTAACATGCAACGCTTTAAATTCAAATCTTTTAACAAATTCTAAACCAATCTTAAATCTCTTTCAAATTTTAAATAATACACCTTAACATAAGAGATTCCGATACACAAGAACATTCAACCTATCTACGACCAAATAGATTAAAAGAAATATTAAGCAAATAAACACATGAATGGAATGAAAAAAATAAAATGCAATAAAATTAAACTATGATATGCAACAACACATCAATTTCTAATATCAAAAGATTACAAAATAGGGAATATTCATGTTCTCAAAATCACAACATAATCCTAAACTAAAATATATTACAAAGTACAGAAAGTAAGGGTAAGAAAATAAATAAAGAATCTCAAGCCTTGAAAATCCAGAATCTCGAGAGCCTTAAAAATTCTTTTCCCGAAGGTTCAATATCATCTCTCAACGCTTACACAATTCTTAAACTTTGCGTTTTTGTTCGAATGTTGCTTGAGTTTCTTCTTCCTTTATCTCTTAGCTTCCAATTTGCTCAATGTCACCTTCAATAACTCTATTTTGTTCCACAAACTCGAATTCTACCAAATAAACAAACAGTTATGTGAAATTTGTCAATTAATTATTAAACTAGCAAGAAATAACACATAGAGTGGACTATCACGCTTAGGTCTTCCAACTTTACTTAATAGATTCCTAGGCTTCCAATTTTATTTCTAATAGGTCCTAACTATTAGACAAAAAATTAAAATATGTGGTCATTTTAGAACTTATAAGACATTGAATATTAGTGACTTATTTAGACACAAAGTTTAGAGCCGATAAATATATTAAATATTTTTTAAAATGCATGAACTAAATAGACATAAAATTTAAAAACTTAATGGACTAAGCTTGCAATTTAACAAAATTATTTAGTACCCATAATCTCAAAGCTTGAATAGAACTTTTTGCTTATTATTTTAGTGGTTGAGGATGCAAATATAACTTATATGTCAACTTTTTGGTATGAGCATTTGGTACATGTATCCGTGGAAGAGTGAAAGGGTTATCATATCTTAGGTACATTGCCTGAGGGTTGCCACGGTTCATTGTTGTGCTTACATGACACTAGGCTACCTTTCTCTAAAAGCTCTGCGGAATCACCTGTCACCAAGTCTTCGGCTGGGGGTTTTTTATTGCACAAAAACGTTGGGATGCTGGCCCCCTAACAGGGAACTGGGAAGCCCCAACGAGTGCCACTTGCAAAGCCCCGCGTGAAAAACAAGATATCTCACTTTAGAGGATACACACAAATATGTCGAAAGAGCAATTGGTTGGTGAGTCGGACTTGAACCCAAAGTCCTCATCATAGAGCAGAGCGTTACTTGTTTGAAGCTACTATGTACAATAATGTTTTTTTTTTTTTTTTTTTTTTTTTTGTAATGTTTGTAAATTTGAACATGTGGGGTGGGCCTTCAAGAAGTCAGAAGGCCCATGAATTAACTATTGGGCCTAAGAAGAATGTGAAAGGAAGCTGAAACTTTGGAAGAAAAAATGTGTGGGGGCTTAAGATTACAGAGAGGACAAGATTGAAGAGAGGTATATATATAATAATAGACAGGTATAGTAGAACATGTATAGTAGAGTGAGACGATGAACATTAAGGGTGCGACTTGAAAAAATCCAATCGACCCAACTCAATTCATAGAGTTTGAGCTAGTTGGACTATCAAATAAAATGATAATTTTATGAGTTGAGTTTGATTCATAAATTTATTTAAAATAACTCCAACCAACTCAAACTTATTATTAATTTTAAAATGTATAAATTTATTTTAATTTTATAATATTTTCAAATAGTCTATTCTCTCCAATAACTCTTAAAAACAATTTTTTGGCAGCTTGTTCATTGTTTAATCACGACTATTTGTGTTAAGGGTAAAATTAGATCAGAGGACAAGATGGTCATCTTAATACGAAATACTAGACTTAAGGGAAAAGCTAAAAGGAAGGGTGCCATGGGCCGAGCTCATACAACATGCTTGGCCTCGACTATTCCCAAGCCGAGTCCTAGAAAACCCTAGGGTTTCAGCAAGTCTAAGTGGGGGAGGTGTTTTCAAACAATTAGGTAGAGCTTAAAAAATGTTTCAATCCAATTCAATTAAAAATGAAGTGAAATGAGAATGGAATTGGGGCTTCACCATCTGATGAGGATCAGGTGGGCCAAAAGAAACCAGAATGGTAGAAATTGTAGAAGTGCGTGTCGAGGATGAGTGCCTTACTGACACCGTGGAATCTGATCTCCATCATCACTATCACTAAAGTTTTTTTCTTTTGTCGTCGGCGGAATGCAAGCTGTATCCAAAGCTTCCAAACGTTGGGTCCCGCCAAAAGTTTCCATCTTACTCTACTTTCCACCCCTTACTTATTCATTCTAAAAAGTATAACTTTGACCTTTGTTTCAAAACTATTTATGATTCTTTCTAAACTTTGTAATCTCATTTTTTGTTTGTTTATAAACCTTTTTTTTTTCTTTTTTAAATTAGTCCTAGAGTTAGAAGTTTTTAAAATCTAACTTTAACAACACTGATTGATTTAAAATAGTGTGTTGATTCAAATTTTTATTCTAAGTTTCAATGTCTATCCGAAATTATAAAAGATTCTTTCTCTCAAGTAGTTGTCTTCAAACTCATTAAAAGAAGCACATTGACACTGTGGTTGTCAAGTTAGCTATGGAATTGAGTATCCACCGAAAAAAATACTTGTTCGACTAGTTCGACACCTACCCCTCTGACATGCCTAAATAAACGTACAACGTCTACGTCCTTACCAATGCAAACTACACTATAATTACGAGCATTTATTCTCCAATAATGATATACAGGCTACTCCAAACTCAAGTTATCACCACTTAATTTTTTTTTTTCAATTGACTTAATCAAAGTGTGGATGATTGAACATCACACTGGTGTAGCTTTCTTCCTAAGCCACTACTCACCATGTTCAATTGAAGTATGGCATACTTTTGAAATAAATAGAAAAGTTCAAAACTATTTTTTTTTTTTATAATTTTACCTTTAGAGAAATAACACCATTTTGAAAATTTGGGTGAATTCACTTGGACTAGTTAAACTTTAAGGCTATATCATTGCCAACGTTGTCCTCAATTTTTTGGAATAATATTTAATAAAATAGTGCATTTTTTAAACAATCCTAATAAGTTTGCGCATTATGTTAAAAGAAAAGAAGAAAAAAAAAAAAAAAGATTGTGTACAGTTTCGATTTTGTGTTAAATGAAGAATGTTTAATTACTTTAACTTTCCTAGTTTGTCACTAACAACCACCCACAGTCCCACACTAAATCTATAAATTTCTCTAACATCAAATTGTTGCATGTGGTCCTTAAATAATTTAGTCAACACATCTACATAAATGCGGTTTCTTTTTAAATAGTGACACATTTACGTAAATGTGATTTTTTTTTTTAAACAGTGACATTTTGTTATATTTGAAAATATTTTTAGTCGTTTTGATACTTAAAATAATCACTCAAATGCTTAAATAATTGGATACAAATTAAAAAAATTTTAGAGAACAATGCAATAATAGAAAACTTTACTTTAATTATATATGAATGTCAAATAGACACAATATTAAAAATTTTGATTTAAGAATCTTTTAGGGTGCAATTGGGGCTCAAAGTTGGGTTGAGTTGAGTTGGTAATGATTGTTGTTAATAATTGTCTGTGTTCAGGGATGCAAAGTTGTGTTGAGTTGATAATAATTGTCTATATTTGGGGTTTAAAATTGAGTTGGATTGAGTTGTTCGTATTTGGTGCAATTTATTGTAACCTAAAAAAGTATGCAATCTTTATGAGTTTTTTTTTTTTTTCCTTTTCGGGTCGATTTCATGCATACAAAGATATATTGTTCATTAAGATAGTCAAACTAGTCCATCCTACCAAGTAGACACAAACAATACCTCTTCCTAGATTTTGGTGGAATTGTTAAGAAGCAGTCAATTTTCTGGATGTTTGTCACAAGTAGGTCTATAAGGACAACTCAATCATCCTCAAACAATCCCTCAATATCGAATTACTATAGAAAAAAATGACTATCAAACACTTCAAATTAATAATTTAAAATTTGAAATAAAAAACACTTTTGGCAGTCTTTTTTTCTCTTTTAGTATATGATCGACTGAGTTGGTCATTCGAGTTAGGTGTTGGAAATGAACGGCAATGATAGTGTTTGAGGTTGGTCGCCTGGAGTGATCATCGGAATTGGCTATTACAGGTGGTCATTGTGCAGAGTTGATCATCAAAGTGGTTTTCATGGGAGTTGGTCATCTGAGGTGGCACCAAAGTTGATCATCAAAAGCTGTTTTAGCCACAACTGCTCGCTAGAGTTGGGCGCACGAAAGTGATCATCAATCGGAGTATGTCGCCGGAGTGTCGTAGGAGTAGCCATCAACGATGACCAACGAGTGGGAGTCATTGGAAACATTGAAGGAAGGAAGAGTTAGGGTGAGTTGGTAAAAATAATCAACTCAACTCCACCCATATTTGAAATTGGTGGATCAAACATGAGTTAATAATTTTCTTTTACCAACTCATGTTGGTGAGCCAAACTTAAAAATTTCTTAAAATTGCAACAACTTATTAGACACAATTAAAAAAAAAAAGTAACCAAACTCGTAATTTAATCTTTGAAACTTCTTATTTAATTGTAGAAGTCAGTGGATGAGATTTGATAGTGCGTCTAGACACGTGTCAAATTAAGTTATTTAACCCAAAGGAGAAGGCTAGACATGTAAAATAAAATAGAAGAAAAAAAAACTACAAAAAATATTAATATATTACTCGATACGTTTAATATATCTATAAATTAAAGGGTTCAACACATATAAAAGATTTATCGTTATCTCTGATATTTTTTTTTATAAATATCCCTAATACATTTTAAAAAACGATCTATTAACTCGAAGATGAAGATCTATACTATAAGACCTATCGTTTAGTTTGAAAATAAAATAACTTAATTATTAATTTTAAAGAATTTTTTATATTTTATTTACATAAATATCACTTGATATGAATATTTGATCAATTTTCTATCTATAAAATTAATATCCTCGGAACCAATATTTTGAACCTTCCAAAAAAAAAAATATTAGTTTCAAATGTATTTTGTCTTAATGTTAATGATTCGTACTAATATATTAGAATAGAAATTAAAAACTTAACAATTAAATAGATACTTTACTTTTCTCTTTTTTTTTTTTTTCCTTTTCTTTTCTTTTCTTTGTTTTTGTAGTAGTTTGAAACGAAATAGATACTATCAAATTTCAAGAACTAGAATTATAATTTAAATTTGATATTCATGATTAAATTATAAATTTTGTGAATAAATCATAAATCTAATTCTTACATTTTCATTGTTGTAGGTATATTTTATTTTAAAGTCTAAAATTGAGTAATATTGAAATCTCAAAATCAAAGTATTAGATTTTGAAATAAAAAAACCAAATAGAAACTAAACCTAAAACTTAAGGATCAAAAGGTTAATTTTTTCTTAAATACATACGCCTAGTTTTAAGTTGGATAAGATCGAATTAACTAATTATAAAAAAATATATATCCATTATAAAATGAGGAAAATAAAACATATACTAATGAATTTTCCAAGTTTGGGCAACTATAACATGTACTATTACATGCTAAGATTCTTATTTAGAATTTGAAAACAAATCTATAGATATTGGATATTTTTATATATAATAATAATAATAATAATAATAATAATAATAATAATAATGGGACACAATGATGAACATGTGATATAATTATTGGGTGAGGTGGATAAGATTCAAGAAAATTAATGTAACAAAGATTATTGTTGTTGCAATTATAGAATCCCAAGTTACTGCATTCAAAAAAGTGCAACAAAAGGTAATTAGATTGTACACTTTTGGTGTGAGAATTTAAGTCATTCCTTGTTCTTTTATGTCTTTGTTGCTTAAAAATCAACACAGTTTCAAGTGGCAATTATTTTTAGGTTTCCCATAAAAATTATTGATAGTTATAGCAATTAAAATCATTTACTATCACACAAAAATGCTCATGTTATACTTTTTGGACATTCTTTTTTAAATGACTATATAATTGAATGTTGCCTAATAAGTTTCTTAAGGCTTCAATAATAATAAGTCCGAATTACAATAGGGGTAGTGATAAATAGGAACAATCCATATGTCTATGATATTTAATAATATAGATTTTAATTTAGAGTCATTCTAAAGAAATTCATAACCTAAATTATGAAAATAAAAATTTGGGTAATTCTTAGTAACAATTTTATTTTTAGTTTTTTTAGAATAATTTTGAAACCTGGGATGAAAGTCTAAAATAAATAAATAAATATGTTTTGAAAATTACTTTTAAAATTTTAAATTGACTATCATGTAAAAAATGATTTCAAATAGGAAATATTGGTTTAATTGATTAATTTGTTTTAAGAACTATTCTTAGATCCAAAACAAGGAAAATTATGAGTTTAAAATTTAAAATGGTATAATTGCACTAAAAAGATTTGCAAAATTAATAAATATATTATTTTGAATTATAAACTTATTTCATTTTTAAAATATATTAAAATGTGTTTTTTTAAAAAAATAGAAACGAAAACAAATTAAGGATAAATTAAATTAGAACAGAGAGTAGAATTCCTCCATGGAGGAATATCTTCAATTTAGATTGCCGAGAAACTATATATTCGAGCATGGGCAACAGAGTTGTTCTTGCATCTAACCAATAGGAAACCATGCACAAAACTATAGTGATAGAGCTCAAGAATAGAATCAATGAACATCCTAACCCACTCACAAATAGTATCAACGAACACTCTAATTCTCATTCTCGTGGCTAGGATTTCCCTATTAAGAGGTTCCAAATGAATTGAGAATTAGTTTCAAATTAGAGTGAAGAGATGTTAGCTTCAAGAACTTTGGAGAGACCTTCATACATGGCAATGACCTTAATAAGCTCAACAGACCCTACCATAGGAAAATATCTCTCCATGGCCAGCATAACATTGCCATTTGAGTCACAGACAATAGCATCGATCCCCACCTCGCCATTAAGGATTGTCGCATCGAAATTCATCTTGAAAGAACCGTGGAGAGAAGCAAACCAATATCTAGCATACTCAGGGTCATAGGAGAATTAAAGAGCTATGACGGTCAAGAGATTCAATTAGGTCTGCCGCCTACTGAATAGGGTCAAGGTGAGGAAATATGTGATGGTAGAGAAAAAAAAAGGTTGCCTTAGTGTCAAATTGCAAAAGCAATGAGCTAGAAGATCTTGGTATTCAACAGAGTCAAAACTTCAAAAGTAGAGATGTCTAGCTACCTCATAGGATCAGGGCCCCATAGAGACCCGCCCAAAACAAAGTGGAGAATCCTCGATTGGACGGGGAATGGAAGAGGGAATGAGAAAAATTTCTCTCCATTGACTAAACGGGGACAGGGATGGGGGAATGTATTCCCTGTCCTCGACCCTGGCCCTAACCCACCCCGATGAATATATTTATATACTTTTATATTTATATATTTAATACTTTAAAAAATCATAGCTTCAAAATTTAGTTATATTTTAATACATTTATAAGATATAGATATTTTAATGTTTAAGTTCAAGCCTACTTATGATTAACTTTTAGTAACTATGATGTACATGTTTTAATTATATAATTTGCATATAAATTATTATTATTTTTATTAAGAAATTTCATAGTGGTATCTTTGAATAAAAAAATTTATTGAAAAGGACCCATTTAATATAAAAATTTGCTAAACTCAATGAATCTGAAAACATAAAATAAAATATGAATGGTCTACCAAAAAGCCCTTAGATATCAAATATATTTTTGAGTATAATAGGGGCAGGAAGATTTGAACCACAGATATCTTAATTGCTAACATATTTGTATGTGAGTGTTGAGCTATGTTCGCGTAGACTAAATATCAAATATTAGACTAATAAAGAAACGTGATATATTTTTATATAAAAACAAAAGAAAAATAATTAGGTGTGTCATAAGCCGTATCTATCTTTTTTATCTTATTTAAATTATTTAATCATAATATGCTATATTTTATTTTATTTTATTTTGTTGGAGTGAGTGATAAAATGGGATGTATAAAGCTAAGTATTATCCAAAATAAAATTCAAACATCTAAAAAATGCGATAAAAAATATGCATCACATCCGAAATATCCGACTAAATCCCTTTCTTTACTTTGAGAATTGGGTTGGATTGATATCCACAATTTCCCCATTCTTTGTCTCACAATATTAAACTCCCTCTCATAATTTGTTTTCAAAGCTTAAGAATTCTATTTTAAGCCTCTTTTACTAGAAAAAACAAATTAGTCTAGAATCGAAATGAAAATTAAATATATTATAATTACTAAGACATCATTTTTATACTCTTTTAACTAGTTAAAAGGTTAACTAAAGAATATTTATGGACAGATTTATCGAAATAGGTCGAGACCAAGAATTTTGGGAGATTGGAGGCTTGTGGACAAGACAAAGGCTCAAGTTAGAAGATTAAGGCCAATGAGACCTATGTTTGAGCCACTTATGGCTTTAGGAGGCTAGGTGTAACGACCCGACTAATACAATCTAAACGGACCATTACTCAATGCATGCAAATTTTCAAGAAAGACACTGTGCGGTTAGTAAGAAAGAAACAATGCTTTCCATGGAAATTTCTGTTTATTTAAATTCAAGAAAAACAATGCATAACATATAAAATAGAATTTTGGTTCGGGGTACCCCTAATAAAATCAATAAAATTTCATGAACAGGAATCCACATGCAAAATAAAAGACAAACTTCAAAACAAAATTTGACAATTTAACAAAACTCATTAAAACATGTAGTTCTAAGCGGAAGCTACTGCGGGTCCCGTGATGTCATCAAGGTATCCTCTTGTCATTCGCCAGCACGTCCTTTCCCTTACCTGAAAAAAATAAGATGAAAGAATGAGTAATTTTATTACTCAGTAAGTGACCCCACTACCGGAGCCGAGCTAAGCACTCAAGTCCTTTAAGTGCAACAACAATAAGACATGCGCAACTAACATACTTTTATAGGGAACTGGTTATACTCGCCCTACAGTTGGTTTTGGATGTCCACTAACCTCTGGAGCCCCGAAGGAACTCAACCTCTGGTGATCCCGAAGGAACACAAACCTCTGGTGATCCCGAAAGACCACAACCTCTGGTGACCCCGAAGGACCACAATATCTGGTGAACCCGAAGGAACACAACCTCTGGTGAACATCCAACCGACGTAGGGGAGCTACCACTACCCACCTTATGGGTCAATTAAAATCTCACTCCTTTCACTCCATAAATTCACGCATTAACAGTACTGTTTAAAACATCTCATAATATATATATACATATGCATCATCATTCACATACATCCATTAAGCATGGGAATTTCATACAAGCATACTATGTCACATGGGGCTTAGAAATTCCTACTCATACAAGCATGCTATACACATGGGGCTTAGAAACCCTACTCATCATGGCAACTAAACATATGGCGGGAAGGCGGTTCAGGTAGTAAGTCCACTTACCTTAAGACTAGGTGCAAATAGCTAACCAAGCAGCCAATTCTCACAAAATGCTTGAGTTAAAGCCCCAAAGTGCAACTAAGCCACAATCTTCTTCCATACTTCAAACAATGAGTCCAACCAAAATGGACCCTTAAACTCGCTTGGACAGCTTGCTTCTGATTCCAAAATCCATGGAAGCCTGAATCTAAAATCCAACCTCAATGAGTAACAACAATTAAAACCAATTCACGAAATTACGAGATAATCAATAATACTTACCCAAACAGTCCTGACCTAACCAAGTCTTGAAATCCTAGCGTAACTCATGAAAAGAGATAATGCCAGAGAGAGCAGCTGGGCAACAACTTGCAAACCCATTGACATCCAAGATTGGCTTAAGTATATATATATATATACTTCTTTAAATTTTCTTTCCTTTTCCTTTTCCAGAACCCTAAATATATATATTTAAATTTCCATTTTCCTTTGCCTTTTCCTTATCCTTTTCCCAAAACAAAACACAACTCATTTAATATAATATTCCTCAACCCATCAAATCAAATCTTTTCCAACCACCACTTAATAATTTATTTAACCAAAATATCTTCTAACAAATCAATTCCCCAACTTAAATTCAATTCTAACTTATCCTCATATTTTCTTAAATTAATCAAGTTCTTAAATCTCACCCAATTTCTAATTTAAATCCAACTTTTAAATCTCTCCCAAATAAATTCAATTTTCCACTAACTGAATCAAATCCAAATCTTTTTATCACGATTACTTTAAATTGAATTATTTTCTCAACATAATCCAATTAAAGCTTCAAAATTCAAACAACTAACCAAATAATTCAAGAAATTAATTTTTTTTTTTAAAAAAACAAATTACTTGAAAGTTTGGGATGTCACACTAGGATCATGGGGAGCCTAATGGTAGCTCATGAGGAGCCTAATGGTAGCTCAAAGAATCCATGGGAGCGTAGAGATAACTGAGAGGGCTATGGGGAGTGCTATAAAATTGACAATCGAAGAAAGCAAGAAAGCGTAAACAGTAGAGATATTGACACATATATTTACGTGCTTTACTAACAATAGAAATATTAGGTGATACAGATTCAGAGACGCAAGTGGAGTTAGAGAGTTTATATATAAGCACCCTTTAACCCTCATGTTTGCTCATTCGAAGTGTTAGATAACAAATTCTAGACATTCTAACAAGAATCCTATAGGTATCTTAGAGGACTCATGAGGGACCTAGAGGTAGCTAAAAATGGCTCATGGAAAGTTTAGAGGTAGGTTAGAGTATCCATGAGGGAGTCTATAGACAACTAAGAAGACCCATAAGGAGTTTAAAGGAAACTTAGAGGACCCAAGAGGGAGCCTAGCAGTAGTTTAGAGGACCCATAAGAAAGCATAAAGGTGAATAAGAGGATCCATGAGGAAGCTCAAAGAACTCATGAGGAAGTCTAAGGTAGGTCAAAGGACCAATGATGGAGTCTATAGGCAGCTCAGAGCACCAACGGAAAGCTTAGATGGAGCTCAATTTACTCATGAGGGAGCCTAGAGGTAGGTCAAATGACCCATGTTGAGCTTAGAGGTAGCCATGAGCAAGGAAATCTAGTGGTAGCTTAGAGGACCCATAAAATAGCTTAAAAGTAACTTAGCTTGGAGGACTCATATAGGACTGTTGCAATACCCATGGAGGACTTAGTAGTTTTACTCTTTTAATTACCACATTCTTTTTCTTTTATGTTATTTAAATTTTATTGTAATAAAACCTCAAAATCCCCCTTTAGTTACTCTCAGACGGTTAATTAGAAATTCTAGTGCTCTCTATGTTTGTCTCGACCTTGCCACTAACTACTGCTAGTTTTGGTAGGTACGGTAAAATTATTTGGAGCGGATTGAGCGACGAATCTACACCTTCCACTCAATAGTTCCAGAAGTTCAAGAGGGACAAACATCAATTACATGTTACTAACCTATATAAACATCCAAAGTCATTGGTTAAAGGTAGGCCTAAAACTCTTCACTGTTTCTATTGCCAAGGTACTCACAAACTCGAAACTAATTACTTGAGCCCTAGAGTGTGTGTGGCTTAACACTACATCGGTGCTCATTTTCTTTATTTTGCAAGACACTTCGATTATTTTTCCCAAATAATACAAGTTTACTGTTGATCCACTTTTTGGTGTCAACAGAATCTTTAATTAAATAATCATAATCAATAATAAACTTAAATTTTTTATTAGAAAATAATTAAAAGAATTGTTACTAATTTATTTGATACTAATGAATTTTAAGTTAATTTCAATTGGCTCATTTTATAACACTGCATGAATTTTGTACCAAAAAACTACTTTAATCCTTTGCGGTTAATTATTGGATCAACTTTCAATTTGTTTAGAAGACATTTTTCAATTTAGCCTTTTTTATAAAATTTTAAAACTTTAAATTGTAATTCCCTAGTGGTTAAATCAACCTTGTTGTCATATTAGAATATATGATGTGTATTCTATTTACAAATTAATGAGTTATCGTTTTCTACTTTGTTGACCATTAGTGTTGATTGTACTTGAGTTTAGGACTGTAAAAAAACAAGTAAAAATGGTCAATTTTTAGATGAGTAATAGATGATTTTGGAACAATTCCTGAATTATATTGCAGACAACAAGTTCAAATTAAACCTAAACTATATAACCACCAAAAGAAATAATTTAACCTAAATTATTCACATAATCTATAAATTGCACCATTTTTTGTTTTTTTTTTTTTTTTGCTAAGAACAATACTTGTGTTACAACTTGAGTTACACCATTTTTTTCAGCCAAGCTTAGACATATAACATAAAAAAGACCGAAATATTAAAAAATGGGATAGATTGTAAAAACCTCCCCTAAACATTAAACTCTCAAACTTATTCAAGTGTTAAAACTGGACTCTCGAAGCTACGAAATTGTAGAAGTCGTAACAATTATATAAATTTGAGAGTTCAATTTTTTTATCATTTCATGTTTCAATTTCTACAACTATTGTAAGTTTTACAGTCCAATTTTAACAATTATATAAATTTGAGGACTCAATTTTTACAATTAAAAGTTCGAGGTAATAGCAACTATTACTATATTCCAAGAGTGGTTTTTGCAATTTTCTCTAGAAAATGACCAAGTGTATGTGGCAAACCATGGTTAGGCTACTAACTGAACTAAGGTGAAAAATAAAATAAAATAAAATAAAAATGAAAGGTTGAGTTCATATAATTTAGGCCATATTTTTTATTATTGCAAAATCTTCATCAACATTTAATAAATTATTTAGAAAGGCTAATATTTTATACATGTGATAAATCTACAATAATTTGGCCATATTTGTTATTATCGCACAAACTTATTTATTATTTTAGTTTATTATTTAAGCCCATCAAATAATAATTTTAGAGGCTCTTTTTAAATATAGCAAAAGAAATTAAAATATTTACAAATATAGCAAAATTTTACTGTTTATCTGCAATAGACTGCGATAGACGAATTATTTTACTATTAGTTGTAAATATTTTTAGTAGTTTTGCTATTTCAGATAATTTTTCTAATTTTAATTGTATTTTTTGGAATAACTTTATTTATGATTATTGTTGTTATTATTTTGTTTTCTTCCATATTCAAAGAAAACTTTTGAAATCTAGTTGAACTTTTATGAAAAGTTAAAAAAAGAAAATTACAGATATTCAAAACCCACTTACAAAAAATCAAACCATATAAAAGAATCCAATAATTAAATATAAAAGAATAAAATGATGAAACTAGGCATTAGCCATTGGCCTTTTTTGAGATTGTGTGATATGTTGGGTTAGCATCAATAACTTCTACTTGTTGACTCTATGTCAACTCCTAGTAGGTTAGTTCTTTTGTCAAAAATTAGCTCACTCTTGTTTTCGACAAAGTGGCCCTCTATAAGGATTTGTGTACCAAAACTTCCAAAATCAGATGGCTAAAATATCACAATCCTGTCTCCATATATATTTTAGAAAAATTATTATAAATAGAAAAAATATTCAATTATTTATAAATATAGAAAAATTTCACAGTTTATCGCGGTTTATCGCTAATAGACAATGAAATTTTTTTATATTCATAAATAGTTTGACTTATTTTTCTATATTTGAAACCCTATTTTTTAAACATGACATCATTATAAATTTACCATTTAGTTTAGTCGTCACTTAGAAATACTCATAAAAAGAAAAGAAAGATTAGAGAGAATATATGAAATTTCATTTGATAGAGAATTGTTTGATAATGGTTTAAGACTTGTTAGAAATACTCTTTAAGGCTAAAGTTTGTTAGCTGATTCACGACATTTTTTTCAACTAAGACGAATCTTGTTGAAAAAAAGTGTCTAGACTAATCTAACATATGTGTTTTGCAGGAATCATGTGAAAACTGCAACTCACCTAATGTGGCATCGTTAGGTTTTTAAGGAGATTTGGCATTTGTTGATTTCCACTGATATTCTTTTTCTTTGTGATGGCAAGACTTTGTGAAGTAATCAAGATTTTTGGCACTAGCTCTTTAATTGTATTTCCTCCATGGAATGGGATAAAATGATGATAATTGTCTGGAAAATTTGGGAGACAAGGAATAAGATGTTCTGGTTTCAATAGGGTGAATGCAAAGTCCATTTGTGAGACAATTAACTAGCATATACAAGACAGGAACAATACTTTGGTGGGATCTGATGAGAAAGATACGATGGTGCTCCATTCGTCTACATTCACTGTCCTTAATGATTGGCAACCACCTGAGGAGACGTTTTCCAATGCTAAATACCAATGTTGCTCGGAGTCCTGTTTCTAAGGCGGAAGGCTTAGGGTGGATGCTTCGAAACCACTTGGGTTGTATCCATATTGTGGGATCAAAGTTCATTCCTAGATATAGTGAAGTTAAGAAACTTGAAGTGATGACAATTTGTCTTGGGATGGAGAGCATTTCCCAAATTCTTTATTTGAACCTCTTGGTTGAATCTGATTGTTTAGAGGTGATCAAATTGTTAAACAATGTTATGGATGATATCACAGAGGTCTCTTACTTTATTGAGGAGGCAAAGACTTTAGGAGGTGTTTTGGATATTATCTCTTTCTCCCATGTTCATCTTTGCTAGAATGTTCTAGTGCATTCTCTTCTATGGAGGAGCATGAGTCTTTCCTTTTTGCTACTCCTTACCTCGAGTGGTTTTCTATGCTTGTTTCTCATGATATAATTTTCTAATCTGTCTGTTATTTTTTTGATTGTATTGTCCCAAAAAAAGACTTGCTTGGTGATATTTTGTTTTTTTTTTTTGTTTTTTTTTCATTTTTCGATTTTTAGTTAAAAAAAATATAACGGTTAAGTAAATGGGAAACTATAAAATGTAATTTCTTACAAATTTATTTAGGTCTAGTTTTACAATTTTCATGCATGTTTTTTTTTTTTTTTCTTTTGGTTTGCAAAGGTGATATAGTATATTGCAAAAGTAATCTCTTTTCCTTTGTCTTCTCTTTCTCTACCCCTTTTCCTCTCTCATTCATTTATAACTTTTGTTTTCTTTTTAATATTTTTTCCCCATTTCATTATTTTCTTTCCTCTCGTCCTTTCTTTTCTTCTTTCTTTTTTTGGGTTTCTCTTCTTTTCTTTAGTAATAAACTTTTATTTATTATTTTCAATTTAAATTTCTATTATTTTTCCACGATACCGACTACTTTTTTTTATTAAATAAGTAAACTGATAAGATATTTCATGTTTTTTTTAAAAAAATAAAAAATCCTTTTTTAAAAAGATTACTAATTGTTGAAGATTTACAAAATTTTTAAGACAATTTACAAATTAGCCTAATCCAACCAACTTATGTAAACGGATATAATTTAAGATAAATTGGTGGAAGCAAGCGATAACGTTGTAAATCAAATTTGAAAGATAAAATTTAGAGAAGAATACATTTTTTATCTTTAAAGATTATGTTAAGTTGACTTTGAGTCCTTGAATTTTCAAACTCAAAATTTTAACCTTTGAAATTTGAGATAATCTTATTATTTTCTCACTACGGCAATTAACATTTTTAGGGTCCTTGTTAACTTTTTGTTTTATAACGTTGACTCAACATTTTTTTTTTTATTATTTCTTTTGTGACATGAGCATAAATACATATTAAATGATGTGTATACCATGACAATCTTTATTAAAAAAACAAAAAAAATGGTAAGATTTTAATTTATTTTAAACCATATAAAGCACACGCATGTTACAAAAAGTTACAAAAATTTACAATAATAATTATTATTATTTGAGTACAATAAATGGGTATGGAAATTTCACACTCCAACTTTAAAGAGGTACTACATACCACAACAACACACAAACACATTTTCAACAACTAATTTTTAAATTGAATACCAAAATTTCAAGTTTATTTTGCCAAACAAAAAAGAAAAATATCACCTTAAATAATGCAATCCTATTTGGAGAATACATTCTTTTAAATTAAATCTCTAGTTTTTCTTTGTTTTTCAAATAATATTTAGCTGTCTTAATTTATTTATTTATTCATTTTCTAGTAATTAAAGCCTTTAATTATAAGCATGCTAATTATTTTTGTTTGATATTGGTGGTTGATTGAGTTGGTGAATATAGTATTGGATAAGGGCAAACTGTATGTAACCAAACTTACATAATATGCAATGCTTTTGAATGTAATTATTATACCTAAACCAAACCCATTTTTGTATAATTTTCAAAATGTGTCGGCCAATTAATGATATAATTAATAATCAAACAAACCCTAATAATTTAATTAGTTTTCATATATATCCACTTGTAAAGTTACATAGTAGGAGCTGTCTTCCTAACACACGACCTAATTCCATTCTCTTAATATTTGTTTTTAAAGAATTTTTACACCAAATATTCTCTCTCTCTCTCTCTCTCCAAATTTTCAAAAGTGCTTTCCGAGTTTTCATGAGTTGTAGCTGTAGGTATGGATAAATATAAAAGCACTTGTTATTCTTTTTTAGCTCACAAAAATCCTATGATTATTGGAGAATAATGTGACATCAAAGTCACCTAAATTATTGATATAAATCAATTTAGTTGATTTGACTGCATTTAGATCAATATATTTAGATTGGTTTAGTTTTTATCTAAACTTGTTTTCCCAGGCTATTTAAGAAGATGATATTTGACTTTGAAAATTACTCGCGATGTAGAATAATTTTGATTTACATGTATTTACTTTTTTTTTTTTAATTCAATTGTGAAAATTTCTTCAAAATCTCACAAATAAAACTCATAACTAAAACATCTTAAATATTTCTCTAAATCGAAAGATTCAATGAGTATCTTCAATATCTCGTATAAATACCCATAAAAAATTTTAAAAAATTAACAGAAAGTCACCAATATAAATATAAATACTATTAATAAGATCCATAATTTATTTAGATAGTGAACTTAACTTAATTATTACTTTAAATTGTTTTATAAATTAATTTATTTATAGAAATGTTTATCGTTATCAATAGATATATATACCATATATTTTTAATATTTCAACTAAATTGAGTGGTCCAACAAAATAATATGGAAAGACATTTTCTTGTGAATAAAGAAATGGCTAATTAAGTATTTTGATTGTGAGAGGATGACTCAATAAATTATTTTGAGAGAAGTGTGTTATTTGGTTTAATATGGAAGTGGATCCATAGATATATCCATAAAATCTAAAGAGATCAATTTACATCATAAGATCAACACAAGAATCATGAAGGTCAACTTAATAAGATCCACCATGAATCTAGAGGAGGTTGACTCTAGCAAAATCATGCTTAAGTGATTAACTTCAGCATTTGTTTGGATTTGCTAGTGAAATTAATTTCAACAATTCGTAACAATTTGATTAATGATATGAGAAATTAATTAGCAAATGCGCATTACAAAATTATATATCTGTATAATCAAGATGGCTCATGAAATTAAAGATACGTTGAAAACACTCAGAGTTTTCTATTCTCAAGCCCTCTATCAAAATAGTAACTAACTACTTAATATTAGAGTGTTGGTGTGGCTAAGCACCATATTGGTGCAAACGTTTTCTCTATTTTACACGAGATTGTATGACTCCTCTCAAATATTACAAATTTACAGTTGAAACCAAAATTTGGTATGAACACATAAAGTATTGTTAAGGGTAATGACCCTCCACATATCTCTATAAATGATATGATATTGTCTACTTTGGACATAAACTTTCACGGTGTTATTTTCATTTTTACCCTAAGAAATCTCATACCAATTAAAATAGTTGTGTTTACTTATGTACCTACGAATTTTTCATTAGTAAGAAAGAAAATAGACACATGTCTATAAAATTATGATCCATATGAGTGATAGGAAATTCCTACTTGCCAATAAACAAACAAGCAATATGGATCGAAGTATGATAAATATGTATGGTTTTAGAAATTTCTCAAAGAAACCAAGTAGGTTTTAGAAATTTCCTTTTAGTTTCCAAGCAACCAAACACGTGTAATAAATATGTATGGTAAGAAATAGAATTAATCATTTTCATGCCAATTAAGCATTCATCATCTCTCTCTATCAAACCTTAATTAAAAATAATGATTGACATCTCATCTACCAATCTTAAATTTTCTCCCATCTTGATAATGAAGCTTTTTTAATCATCAATTATTATTTAGCTGCGTCGTGGATTTGGTTCATTACTCAATTTTTCCAACACCAATATAACAAACTTCACTTTTTCAAAAAAATTATATTATCTTTTACATTTGTTTTCTTAAGAGAATATATTAAGTAAATGGATCCAAAAGAAAGAGAAAAAACCATAAGAACGGGAGGACAATTGTTACTTCAGCTTGTCGGGTGCCCATATTTTCTTTTATTCGTCTAGCTATTTTCGTGTTTCTAATTTTGTGTATCTATGGTTACAGATTATTCTTTCGTTTTTCTTTGTTATTGTCTTTTGGGTCTCCTTTTTATTTTTGTGGTCGCATTGATTATTTGTCTTGACAGCTCTCTTGCCTTTTGTGGCTCTTATATCTAATGTGTTATACACTCTTTTAGGTTAGGGCTTCTAGCAGATTTGACAAAATAGGTTTAAAAAATTAAGCTCATAGCCCAAACTTATTACTTTTGTAAAAATAGCAAAAAAAAGTCCAACCCACATGATAGACCTGATACACCTAATACACTTGATACCCCCGATACACTATTGGTATACACTTGATATACTACTGATATACATTTGATACGCTTGATACACGTGTATCCTTGTTACATTTGATACACTACAAGTATACGCCTGATACATATTGCTTATACACACTTACTACACTATTGATAGACACTTGATACATTTGATACACTTGATATACTATTAATATACAATTGAAAATTACTAGTTATTTAAGTGTTTTAAAAAAAATCATAAAAATATTTTTTTTGAAAAATACTTTTTTCTCTAGTTGTTCCAAACATAACCAAGTTGTCAATGTGAGTATACTAGTACTAAATTGAGTGTTAGTGAGTTTTAGGTTGAATCTCCCCGGCTTATCATACATTTGTACATATAAATGAAAGAAACAAACTCATTTAAAAATGAAAAAAAAACTACAAAAGGGATAGAAAAAAAATGTAACAAATACAAAAATTAAAGTGAGTAATAACTCATTGCTGCAAACAAAAAATACGAAAAGTATACAAATCAATGGAAGAAATACACAACTGATAAACTTGAAATGTGGTATATTAGTTAACTGATATTCCAAAAGACATAGGGCGAAATTGGAATACCGAATAAACGAAAATTTAAATTTGAGAATTTTTCCATATCTGCAATTTTTCATATGTTAAAGACACACCTCTAATTATACATTTTAGATTTGCCACCCATTGCAAATTCCCTTTAGGTTAAGTCATATAGTATGAATTTGAGAGTGTTTTTGTTTTGGGAATATGTTTGTTCGTATCTTTGTAAGATAGTTGTGATTGATTAATGATTACGGTTGAAAGAATGTGTGACTGTAATACATTAGTAAGAAAAACATGTTGAAAGGTTATTTTCAACGATATGATGAAAAGAATAATTAAGTTTCAAGCAATGGAGCATCAAGTTTAGGAGGAGCCTAATTCTGGAGTATACCTTGAGAAGAAGTCTCAAGTTTAGGAGAGCGTAAACTGCTCATTAGAAGTTAGCTAATAGTGAATCAAGATAGTGTAACTATCATAAAAGTATTCATTTGTAATCGCTTAACTCTAATAGTGAAACTCTTTTCATTTAGACACTCTACCTCCCAAATGTAGGTATAGTTACATGGAACTGGGTTATCATCTTTGTTTGTTCTCTCACTCTTATTTATCTCTTGTTACTATTACGCTATTATACTTGTCCATGGCATATCATGTCTGACTTGTGAGAGTAATTACAAATTCCCCTATTTTCAACAATATTGTAATGTTGTTGTGAACTATAAAAAGAAATGTTGGCAAAAAAAAAAAAAAATGCCCATTTAGAAGAGTAGTCTCAAATGTTGACTCATTTTTCTTTTAAAATTAAAGTCTAACTTCGTTTAGTTGTCACCCTTATAAATATTTGTTTCTTTAGCATCAACAAAACTAAAAAGAAGAATGAGCTTTTGAATTATTGTAGTTTTTTTTTTTTTTTTCCCTTAGCTCCATTGAAGAGTTTTTTAGAGCAATTTGTGAACCTTTTCTTGGAGAGAAAAGTGGGGAAAAATCATTCTTGACTGGTTATAAAACTCTTTTTTTTTTTTTTTTTTTTTTTCTT
>QLSR01001486.1:29285-75609 GCA_031780015.1 Citrullus colocynthis
AATTTTTTTTTTTTTTTTTTTTTTTTTTTTTTTTTTTTTTTTTTTTTCCTTAACATTTTAGTAAAACCTACATAGATAGAAAAGAATGTCGGACATTGCCCATATTAGATGAACTAGTACAAAGTTAGTTCTAATTATCTCCTCCTTTTATATTAATCATATTGTCTCGTTTTTAATTAATTATTCCATTATAATATTGAACTCACAGCTTTATCCAAGATTATATATATGTTATTTGAATTAGAACAATAATTATTATCCCTTAACATCAACCTTATTTAAAATTCATAGGAAGCTATCTACATATAATTGAAGTAGTTAAGATATATGTATCTCCTTTTACAAACAAATGATATACCTTGTTTGGAAATATTCTCTTTATTTGTAACATTTTATATTTTAACAAATATCAAATTTACAATGAGTTTATATTAATGGTTTGGTTGGTACAATTTTTTATATCTTCAAGGGGGAGTTTCTTAAGTTTCAAACATTATAATATGTAAATATTCAATTGAAAATGTGTAAAGTTTGATGCACTTATACCTGTTGTATTAAAAATGGTTGGGGAAAGATAAAATTAAAGCTACCAGAGACATATATATAGACAAAGAAACTATAGCTGGCCTTGAGAAATAGGGGAAAGGACCCTACCTATCTTTTATTTTTCCTTTTTTCTTTTTTGAAATATTAATAAATAACAACAATCATAGAAGGGAAAGATTGGCCTCTTCATTAATTGTCGATGCAAAATTTTCCTTTCAATGTCCATTACTTATCGTCCCCTCCCCATCCCCTTGGTTTCTTTTTTTTTTTTTAAAAACAAAAATTTTAAAAAAAAAAAGTTATTTTATTTTTACCAAATTTTTTAAAAAATTAAAAATTTTGGCAAAAAAAAAAAAAATGCCCATTTAGAAGAGTAGTCTCAAATGTTGACTCATTTTTCTTTTAAAATTAAAATTTAACTTTTTTTTATTTTTAACCTTATAAATTTTTTTTTTATATATGTTTTTTTTTTTTTTTCTTCCTTTTTAAAAATATTTGAAAGTATATTAGGTTCGGAACTATTAAAAAAGAGTTTATTTCTTTAATTGTTTTTTAATTTAAAAAAAAAAAAAGAGGCAAATAGAGATAGAAAAAAAAGATTAATTAAAAAAATTAAAAAAATTTTTTTTTTTTTAGTATCAACAAAAATAAAAAAAAAAAAAAGAAAAAAAAAAAAAAAAAAACGGGCTACTAGCTGTAAGATATAATGTATACACAGTAAAACATGAAAAATGTTGAAAGAATTTGATTGATACAAACATGAATAAGAACACCCATTACTTTTTTTAAAAGATTTTTTATGACATGTCATTGAACTCGAAAACATATTTAGATATCTTTTTTTTAGATGCGCCTCTTGTTATATTTATATACATTGTCAATTTTTAGCCATTTTGGCATATATATTTAGTTTTGAAAACACCATATGGAATGGAATTTTAGAGAGTGAGAAATATAGGTCTTTTGGCAGATGAAATGTCACATCCAAATAAGGAGATGGAGAGCCAAGTTGTGTGAAGGGAAAGGTTAGGGAAAGGGGGCCAACACACCAACAAGCTATGAAAAGCCTTATTCCAGTTCATGTCAAATTCAAGCTAGTTAATTAACTAATTAAATTTAAATTTTATTTGAAAATTTTTTAATTTTTTTAAAAAAATTAATCTTAATGACATATTTCCATATGAGTTTCTTTGTTTTATTACCTATTTTCTCACACGATGTCTCTAAAGTTTATGACTAGTTTTGTACATTAATTTAGACGTTGTAATTTTGAATATTTTAGACCCATTTTGATAACTATTTTATTTTTGAAAAATTAAGCCTAGTTATTTTCTCTCAATTTGTTTTAATCTTCCTTGAGTAAAATAGTTTAGTTCTTTGCCAAATGAAAAAAAAAAAAAAAAAAAACTAAAAACTACTTTTTTTAGTTGCCAAAACTTTCAATTTTTTAAAACATTGGTAGAAAGTATATAACTAAGCAAGAAACTTAGAGGTGAAAGAGATGTTTGTAGACATAATTATCAAAAACTAAAAATAAAAAACCAAATAGTTACCAAACGAGGTTTTAACAAATTGTTTTTGTTTTAAAATTTAGTTGAAAAATTCGATATTACTTAAAATAAAACTGATAGATGAAGATTATTGTAAGATTAAAAATAAAATTGGGAGAAAGGAAACACAATCATCGAAATCTAAAACACCAAAAATCAAATAGTATTAACCGAAGGTTAAGTTATTAAAATTTACCTCACAAATCTTGAGCCAATTGATTATACTCATTTTGTTCAATTATTGCATATGTTTAGTCCATCTTTTTCCCTTTTCAAACACTGACCTCATTTCATCTTTTCTATATAAAGAGATATGTTGGAAAATGATTACTATGAGAATCCAATGCGAAAAAAAAAAATGGGCATCTTCCATTTTGAAGGTGAGGTAGATTACACTTCAAAATTTGAAGCATATGTATATATATTATATTCAATAATATAATATGTAACTATTAACTAACTAAGCTACTACCTTCAATGTTCATACAAATTATTGAGAATGTTTATACTTATCTCATTTTAGAGAAAAATCAATCTATACCTATGTACTTGTTTAGTTGAATCGGTTAAAGCTCTAAAGTAATAATCATATCAATTAAACACTCTACAATTTAATAAACAAATGATTTACATTCTTTATTAGAATCTTGTTTTAAATTCATCCATGCATCATTCTCACACGTGTGTAAGACTTCTCTAAATGCAAGACTAACGTGTGTAAAACTTTTCTAATAACAGCTTCAATTTATATGAGCATATTTTCATATTCTCTTCTTTATCTATTTTTTTCTACTTATTTTTAGAAATAATTATGTGGCAATTTTTTCAACTATTTTGGTAGGGTATAGGTGAAGAGTAATTTTATTTAAGTAATTTTGAGATTATTATATTCTAAATGGAATATGGTGAAAATAGTTATAAATCACTAATGTGAAAGTTTAGGGTTTTAGTTGACACAAGTATAGATTTAGAGTTTTAACCGATTCAACCTACAAATTTTAAGTGTATAAGTGAGTTTTTCCTCATTTTCTTTTAATTAGTTTTTTATAAATATATTCAAAATAATGCAAAAGTTTGGATTAAACCACATATGTAGGGTGAGAAATTCAACCTCTAACTTGGTAGTAAAAAATATATCTTTTAACCAATTGAGTTATACTCGGGAAATTGACTTTTTTTTATTTTATTCCAACATAATTGCTTTCTACAATTTGTAGGGTGGAGAGGATTAAACCTCTAACCTCAAAGTTGATATGGTACAAATTTTGTGTCAATTGATTTTAGATTCACGTTGACTATTCTAACATAATTACGACAGTGTATAAATAATTTGTTAATTATATTTTATATATAAAAAATAAAGACATGGGTTTCTTAAAAAAATAAAAAATAAAATAAAAAGTACATAACTAAAAGTCATCTATATAATTGATCAAAAATTTATATTTTTATCCAAAAAAAAGACACTTTTTTTATGTTTTCCTTTTTTCTTTTCTTTTTTTTTTTTTTTTTTTCTTTTTAAAAATATTTTAAATTTTTTTTTGTTTTTTTTTTTTTTTTTTTCTTTTTAAAAATATTTTAAATTTTTTTTTGTTTTTTTTTTTTTTTTTTTCTTTTTAAAAATATTTTAAATTTTTTTTTGTTTTTTTTTTTTTTTTTTTCTTTTTAAAAATATTTTAAATTTTTTTTTGTTTTTTTTTTTTTTTTTTTCTTTTTAAAAATATTTTAAATTTTTTTTTGTTTTTTTTTTTTTTTTTTTCTTTTTAAAAATATTTTAAATTTTTTTTTGTTTTTTTTTTTTTTTTTTTCTTTTTAAAAATATTTTAAATTTTTTTTTGTTTTTTTTTTTTTTTTTTTCTTTTTAAAAATATTTTAAATTTTTTTTTGTTTTTTTTTTTTTTTTTTTGTCTTTTTTGAAGTTGGATTTAAAAATTTTACAATATCTTGAATTAACCTTAAAGATTTTTTTTTAATGGTTTGGGTTTTTGGATTATATGAAAACAATTAAATATAATGTGAACATGCCATTACTACATTCTCCTTTTTCCTATTGTTTCTCCTATTCATTTGTTTGGCTTAATTTATGTGCATTTCTGAGGCCCTCTCCCAACTTTGACATAACTTAATAACTTTATTTTAAGGAAAGGGAAAATTGGGTTCCTTTTTTCTTTCTTTCTTTTGTCCAATTTTTAAACCAATCCCATGTGCAACATTATAACTTTGTCTCTCATTTAACCCATCAACAAGCTTAGGAAGTTGAAAAATTGCTTTGGACTTGGGGAGAGAGAGAGAGAGAGGGTCTAATTGCTCATTTAAAAAGTATTATCTTTTTAAGCTCTTTTTTGGTAAAGGTATTAATAGTGATTATTGTTTCTTTTTTATGCAACTTTTACACAAACATATTGGGATATTTATTTCTTTGAAGGATTAAAAAAAAAAAAAGACTTTCTAGGGTTTTGAATGCCAACTCACATAGAGTTGTATTGAACTCAACAATGTTGGCCATTTTCTCCCTCTCTAATGTGTCATTTTCTTTGGCTCATTTGATGATGTTTGCTTCATGTTTCCCAATTTCTTATCTTCATATTTTCAAAAAAATAGCAAGTTTGTTTTGTGATGTTGTTTTGTTTTTCAATTCCCTTTCAAAAATATATTCAAAAGTCTTAGAATGGAAAATAAAAAATATATTTTCTTATTCTTATGTTTAAGCCTTCTAGTTTTAACTTAGAGAGTCAACTTTTAATTTCATTCAATCAAATTATTAATTTTTCAATTGTTAATTATAAATTAATCCAACCATCTAGCCATAAAGTCAAGTTGGTAAAACCTCAACACCTACATATATACTAAAACTCAAATAAAAAATATATATCAAAACACATAGTTGAAGAAATATTACACACAAAATTGGTGATTTATTAGATTTTATATTTATAATGAAATATAGCTTTATCTTTTCTAAATCATAATTTTATTCTCAAGGTAGGAATACTATAGAAAACGCCCTATAATATAGGGTGATTCAAATTATAGATTTTTTTGTAGCTAACACATATTAAATATGAGTTGAGTTATGTTCGTTTTGGCAAAAGTTATTTTTAACTAGTTGAGTTAAATTTATGTTGATACATTAACTTGAAAAGTTAATAAATTCATTTGAATTCCTCTCGATTAAGAACTTAAATAAATTTAATTAGTGGTAACTTTTCAAGTCCATTTGATATATTGACTTTCAAGCTTGGTCATAATAATAATAATAATTATTATTAATAATTCACATGTACCTCTAATTATATTCTCTCCTAGTTTTCACTTGTTTTTCTTTTATCTCATAAATTAACACTAAAAACTATAATAGTTAACCAAATTATAGAAATCTAGATATCATATAATTTACTTAATTATATTACTTGAAAACTTAATTAAAAAGATATTAAAGCATGCGTGATGTGATGCAATTAAGGAGGTCTCATTTGGAATTTAATTGTATTATTAGTATAGGTAAAGCTTTCACTCTATTTAGATAATGACATATTCTTTTAATTATTTAATTATTCCTCCCACTAAAAAAAATCATACAAATTTCTAAACTTGGGTTTCATAAACTTTTTTATTCTTTTTTCAAAATTCAAATAAACAACAAAAGAATTGACCTGAACTGAATTTTGGTCAAATAGAATAGCTGAATCTAATAATAAGTAAATTTTAAATTAAAAATAATTACTATCCAACAACTATTAGTTGATCATTTTTCTTTGATCGATTCATAACTTTGGATTGAAAACAACTTGACCCAATTCATTCAAATTTTTTAATCTCTATAAAAATTGTTCATTTGATTTCTAAAAACATTAGGAAAAAAAGGTCCAAAATCAAAACAGCAACATGACTAACTGTTTTATTTATTATTGTATAAAAAAAAATAACTATTTTATTTATTATATACAAAAAAGAAACAAACTGTTCTACATATACTAGAACCATTCCTACTTAATACACCCACGCGCCCATTCGATATTTGGAGAGTACTCGCTCTTATTATTTGACAGTGTATACACGCGCTAGATTGAAAGTGGGGGTTGTATGTCAGTTATTTAATGTAATAAGAACAAGCTGCTTCCTTCTTCTTTTTCTTTGATATTATTTCATTTTTATATAATTTTCAAAGTGCTCTCTGACTCACCCAAAAAACCAAACCCTAGAAATTTAGAAAATACAATTTTGCTAACATACGCCATCAATTCTGTTACTGTTACCTGCCACGTCGGTGCACTTTAGCGCAACCTCCAAATTCTAAAGGTTGCATCTTTTTTATCCTTTTTCTATTTATTCACTGCTTTGCATCTTCCTGTTTTTTTTTTTTTTTTTTTTTTTTTTTTTTTTTTTTTTTTTTTTTTTTTTTTTTTTTTTTTTTTTTTTTTATTATTTTTATTTTTATTTTTATTTTTATTTTTATTTTTAAAAGCTCTCTTTTTTTATTTCTGCTGTAGTTTTCCCTTTACTTATATATATAATTTTTTTTCCTAATAATGTTGACAATGATTTCTTCCCCCTGATACTTTACCCATTTCTCTTTCTGTCGTTTCTCTGAGCTCTCCCTTTTGGGTGTTTTCTTTGAGATTTTATTTAGCATTCTCTGTTCTGTTCTAGCTGGAAAGAAAAGGGAGTTTGTGAAAAGAGAAAGAAATTTGAAAGAAAGACGAAGATGGGCTTTTTGGTAGTGGAGAAATGGCTTTTGGGTTCTCAGATCTGATGAAACAGGGGTTGTTTTGAAGAGGTTGCTTAGACACTACAAAATGTGTCTTGTTTTCTCGGTCTGTTCTTGAGTTCATTCAACAATCAACACCCACTTGCCATACTGGTTTTGAGCTCTGTTTAACACAAGTTTTTGAGGAATTTTCTGTTTGTCAGTTCTTTTTGGTCAAAATTCAGTAAACCCCCTTTTGGGTTTCTGAGCAATTTAGGGGATTTTTTTGATCAGGGAAATCGAGATCTGTAGAAGGGAAAAGAAAAGAAAAGAAAAGAAAAGAAAATGTTGGCTGTTGGTAGTCCGTTTACCAGTGTTCGCGCGAGTTCTAGTTGTAATGCTTTGCTCAGAGAACTTCAGGTTTCTCTCTTTTTCCTCCTACTTCCTTTCTCTCCCACTTTTCATTCCTTTGCTTTCTTCTTTCTTGTTTTGTTTGTAATCTGCTTCAATGATGGGTTTGTAAGAATCTTTTTGTTATATGCTTCTCCTCAGTGAAGCTTATGATGAGTTCTTTAGGGGCTATAATAAGTTAGCCGCTCGTGCTAATGATTTATTTTAGAGACATGAGAGACTGATTTTGTACTTTTTGACATTTAAGGACTCAAAGGCTTTCTTTTGAAAGCACTTTTTTTGGGGTCTTCGTCCCAAATTTGCGTCCCTCTCTGTCTCTCTTGTTTAACTTTCTCTTAATTTCACTGTATCTGTTCTTAAGCTTGTTGGGAGGTTATTTAATGTTTCCTTTCACCTTCATATGATGCTTAGTGAGATGCATGATATGGAGGAGTTAGATTTATATATGATTATAATTCACTTGGATGATATGGTTCTCTCAACTTTCTTAGAGCTGTATTTTTTCGTCTTTGGTTCCTCATTTGATAGAAGTTTACTGACTATCTCTCAATTCTTATGAGTTCAGCAAATATGGAGTGACATTGGCGAGAGTGAAGCTGATAAAGACCGTATGCTCCTTGAATTGGAGAGGGAATGCTTGGAAGTGTACCGGAGAAAGGTCGAGGAAGCTGCGAATGCCAAGGCACGACTACATCAATCCGTTGCATCGAAGGAGGCCGAGGTTGCAACATTAATGGCTTCTCTCGGTGAACTAAATTCTCCGGTAAAGAGTTCTCTCGCATTTTCTGGCATACTTGTTCTTTATAGCTTGAAGAACAATTAAGTTTGGGTCCTTCTGATTGTTCTTAATTTATTGACAAGAGTTGAATCATGTTCCATTACCATGTTGGTGGCTTTTGTGTTTCTTATTTGTTTCCTGTGTTGGCAGAGTCAAATTGAGAAGAGGAACAAAACATTGAAAGAAAAGCTTGCTTCTGTCACTCCCCTAGTAGAAGAATTGAAGACAAAGAAAGAAGAGCGTTTGAAACAATTTGCAGATATAAAAGCCCAAATCGAGAAGATCAGTGTCGAAATTTCAGGATACAGCAACCATGTTAATGATCACATGATCATCAATACTTTAACCCTGGAAGAAACAGACCTATCTTTGAGAAAGCTTAATGAGTACCAAACACACCTTCGCACCCTGCAAAAGGAGAAGGTTCGGAAATAGAAACTAAAAGATATCATGTAATTGAGAATAATGACTTTTTATTAGTTTTGCATTAACATTTGTCTGTTCTTCACATATTGGAAGTGATTTATTTTAAGTTGAAGGATGATTGACAAGAAATTCTTTGCAGTCCGATCGACTTCATAAGGTTTTGGAACATATTAGTGAGGTCCACTCTCTCTGTGGTGTCCTTGGTTTGGATTTCGGTCAGACCGTAAGTGATGTGCATCCGAGCTTAGAAAGAACGAGTGTCGAACAAGCTACAAATATCAGCAATAGCACATTGGAAGGCCTAGAACACACCATTCTTACATTGAAAACAGAAAGAAAAACTCGAATCCAAAAGGTACACTCGCGCAGGTCCTCACTTGAGATTTCTTGTCATTGGTCTTTTTCTCCTAACTTCAGCACTTGCTTCAACCTGCAGTTGAAGGACATTTTAACATCATTGTTTGAACTTTGGAATTTGATGGACTCTTCACGTGATGAAAAGAGTAAATTTTCCCGGATTACTTCCATCATGCGTGTATCTGAAACAGAAGTCACAGAACCGGGTCTTCTCTCTACAGAGACAATTGAACAGGTTTGGAACATTCTGAAATATGATTTTCATGCTGACTTTGAAACGAAAATGCTCAAGTTTCACTTTGATGTTGCCAGGCATCGGCAGAAGTGGAGAGGTTAACTAAACTAAAAGCGGGTCGAATGAAACAACTCGTACTGAAGAGGAGGTCTGAGTTGGAGGAGATTTGTAGAATGACTCACATTGAAGCTGATCCTAGCACAGCTTCTGAGAAATCAAATGCTTTGATAGATTCAGGTAATCAAATCCTACATTATTTAAATTTCCATTAAGTAAATCTTAATAACGACAATCGATTTCTCGATCTCATTTTTCAGGCAAAAAAGAAACTTGATTACATTACATACTTGCTGTTTTATAGGTTTAGTAGATCCTTCTGAACTCCTTGCAAACATTGAAGTGCAAATCGTCAAAGTAAAAGAAGAAGCCACCAGCAGAAAAGACATAATGGATAGAGTAGACCGTTGGCTATCAGCATGTGAGGAAGAAAATTGGCTTGAAGAGTACAATCAAGTAAGATGACTATTTTGGTTTTGCCTGCAACATCTGAGAGATGTTGACTACTTTTTATATTGTCTTCGCATTCATAAACGTTTTACACTGCACATTTGGTTAGTTAGCTAGGTTACCAAATCTTCTACTTGTTTTGCTTATACAGCGACGCGAGATTATTTTGGCTTGCAGTAACTTCTTGTCATTCGAATTGTAGGACGAGAATCGCTACAATGCAGGGAGAGGTTCACATGTTAATCTGAAACGTGCAGAGCGAGCGAGAGTGACTGTTAGCAAAATCCCAGGTACTTTTCTCAGGATGAAATTTTTCTTCTTTCGTATCAGGACGAACAGAAAATTCTCTATCCTTAAGTTGGGTAGATCAATTCGAACATTTAAGTTTTAACTGTATCAAGTATCTGAATTTATAAATTTTCCAAAACTATCAGTAAATTACTTGTAATCAAAACAACAAAACATACAAATAGCGAAAACAAATATTAAAACATAACTTATGAATACTATAACCCAATAAAACCAATCTCACAATACTGCCACTAAGTCCAGCCCCCACGAAAATAGTTTCAAACAACTACAAGATTGCTCATTCTTGCCCCCAAATCTCCAAAGCAACAACCAACATGAGTATAGCTTAGCAACTAAAATATCTCTACTTCGTCTAAGAGGTTAGTTCGAATCATCCTACATAACCTCTAGTAGGGAAAAAAATCTTCAAAGAAACAATTGAACTTATGAAGGGTATTGATTTCACCTAAGAAGCACAAATATGGATATGATACAACACGGTACAGACACGGCGACACGCCATATTTTAAAAATATAGGACACGACCCAAAAAGAACACATTTATTAAAATATACTTTTTAAAAAATGTATATCATTTTTACACCAAAAGAAAATTCAAAGTAAATGGGTTGATGCATTTATATGCTTTAAAAACTTAGTTTGATGTATTTCACACTCAAAATTTATAATTAATGTCATATATATGTCTTTTTAGTCTACTCAACAAGTGTTCTATGCATGTATGACACATTTGTTGCACATACGTGTCCAACAAGTATCAAGAGCCAAACTAAAGTGTCTGTGCATCTTAAGATTTCACCATATGTTCAATTTGATGTCATAAAAGCTCTTAAACGTTAAGCTCTTAAAGGTTAAAATTTGGGGTAGGATTTGCATTCCTTCCAAAAATTGGTTAAGCAGCTATAGCTAATGGTGTTTCTTTTCAGCCATTGTTGATAATCTGATACACAAAACTCTAGCCTGGGAAGAAGAAAAGAAGACTATGTTTCTTTATGATGGGGTAAGGATTATCTCTCTGTTGCAATTTGCATAATTTGTATTGGGAAGCTCATTAGTTCATCTTCATTCAGGCAAGGTTGGTGACTATACTTGAAGATTATAAATTAAGTAGACAGCACAGAGAAGAGGAGAAGAAGAGACACAGGGTACTTTAAATTATGTTCTCATATTGGATTATCAGGTTAATTCACTCTCTTTACTTTCATTTCCTAAAAAGAATGATCAATCTTCGATTTCCAGGATCAAAAGAAACTCCAAGATATGCTCCTCACTGAGAAGGAAGCTATATACGGCTCTAAACCCAGTCCTCGGAAGAGTAACAGCTTTAGGAAGACTAATGGATATCGTGCGAATGGGAATGGATCGATGACACCCACACCTCGCCGAAATTCTGTCGGTGGAGCGACCCCAGAGCTCCTGACTCCTAGATCCTATTCGGGTCGCCAAAATGGATACTTCAAAGAAACGAGGAGGTTGTCTACTGCACCATTGAACTTTGTGGCCATATCCAAGGAGGATACGATGTCATATGCTTCCATTTATGGATCTGAGCCAGGCTCTCCTCCCCAAAGTTAAATCTGAATGCTCTCTCAACAAGGTATGTTTACTTGCTTGATGCTTCTAATTTCATTAGTCTCAGTTCATTTGTTTTGTTGTCATGCTCTGCATGTTCAATAAGTTTAAAATTGAATAAAAAATTCAATTAGAAATCAACCAAAACAGGTCTAACTAAAACGTTTTTAGTTTTAAATTTTGTGAGGTTTGGATGGTTTCTTCAGTTTTAATACTTGGCATTCTTTTTATTTCCAATTTCGCTCTATTTGCAATTGATTTTAACTTTTTAACCAAGAGCTCGTATATGGTCGACAGGAAGGTCACAACAGTCAACCTGGACATCTATATACATGAACTAATGCAGCAGCAACAACTTTGTGAATAGGAAACAAATTGTAAACTAGTTTACAACTGTGATTTCGATAGGACGACTTGGAGGAAACATTGCAACTAACAGGTTGAGAAGGCGTAAAAGATGGTGTTTTAGCAAGTAGCCCTCCGTGTGGTATAAAATAGGTAGTGACGATAACAGATAAATAGCTCAGAACAATGCATCTAAAGTCTTGTAATGTCGAAATAGGAAGATTGATAGTAGGGAGTGCGACCACAATATTCTGTGGATTTTGTTAGTGTTTCAGGTGTTGTGTATATATTTATCCTTCTCAAACAAAAGCAACCATTTGATTTTAGAATCTTGATCTTTTGGAGATGAATATTTCAGGTGTTTTATATGTACTTTCCACCTTCTGTTCTTTTCTTTTAACAATGCCCTGCTCGAACGCAAGTCGGGACCCAACATGTTCAACCAAACACCCAAAGACTGAAGCTGGTGCAACATTGCAGATGATCGATGACAATCTACGTTGATGAAATGCTAAATAATGTCTACATCTACATTGATGAAATGCTAAATAATGTCTACACCACAAGTCATTCCCAACTAGCAAGCAATAACCGCTTCGTTTACTTCTAATTCAAGACAAATTTTGGTTTTTCTTAATTTCTACTTGATTATTTGAAAAGATAAAAAGGACCAAAAGAAAAGGCCCAAGGATCTCAATCTGATCTTACTTCAATTCAAAATGGGGGAAGTCCACAGAAATGAGTGGTGTATTTACCTAATGACCAGAACACACTAAAACTTCATCATTATAATGTGAGATTGCTTGATCTGAAAGAAAGACAGAGGTCAAGCAGGACAATTCAACTTTGCTTCTACTGGAGGATATGCGGCAGCCAAAAATAAAATATCCAAAGCAAGAAAAAGCAAAGCAACAACTTCCACTCCAAATTAATAAAATATCAATGAACTTTGACAACTTAAAGATGTTTCACACTATTATTTCAGGACTCTTCATGAACCAATCCAATGTATCACCACCAATACATATCCTTACCTGAATCAAAACAGAAGATTAACTTGTTCCAGTTTGCCTGTGTTCCCTCCCCCTCCTTCAAGAATCTTCAACATGGAGGGGAAGTGTCACATGCTCCAATAATAGTTAGAACTTGGAAGGATCTGTTACTAATCTTCAACATGGAAGAAAGAATAAGAAATACTTTCAAAAGGAATCTCAAATAAATGAAAGTTCATCCAGATAAATTTTTTTGTTTGCACGTATCACATAAGCTGAAGGGGAAAATAAATAAAAGAACCAACGTGTCCAAATGTCGTAAACAAATATGAAATGTTAATAAAACTCATCAACTACAAACTACCAGCAGAGCTCTGCAGAAGGGTGCAGATATATACACAATTCAAGCAGACGTGATGCAACATAACCCGGGAACCCATGAAGTACCAAGAGAATTAGTCTACCTGATTGTGACAAACTTATTAGTACCATGTCTCGCCCAGTGAGTCCTCAAATCGATCGGGTTAGCAAAATTATAGCCATCAGCTGCTAGTTTCTCAAGTACCTTCTTAAACGCACCCTGACTCATTTTTCGCCCAGCTATCCTTGCCCCACGTCTTTTGTCACTCATGGGCAAAGGATAAGTTGATATGTTGGTAGTACAACAAGCAGACTGCCAACCACCACATCCCCACCTATAGCATTGATGAGGAGCTCCAGTGCAAGAGCAGACTGGGATTGGAATACTTGAAATGTCCATATCAATCCCATTTATAACAAGATCAATATTCTTCTTTGGTGGTTTCACACGCTGCACAGCCATGCTAGTATCTTTCGGTTTCCTTGGTTTTTTAGCTTTGGGGGTTTTGGGGCCACTCTCACTATTCTGTCTTTTCTTTGCTTTCCCACCTTCCTTCTTCACTGGAGGCTCTTCAACTCTACTTGCTGCTATTTCATCCCTAGATGAAGAGGGTGGTTGCAAGATCTGCAAGGAGTGAGCTCCTGAAGTTTCTGGAATGACAGGATAGTTATGATTGGCAGGCAACATATTAAGAAACCTATCTCTGGGGTTGCCCCCCCAATTGTCCCTCACATAGTTCATATGCACCGGTGCTTCCGAAACAACGCAATCCCGTGGATGGAACGAGCCATTAGCATTAACCATAACAGAAGGTTCACGGCCGGGTAAGAAATGTTTCATGTCCCGCTCAGAAATGGAGGACATGAGCTGCAGGCCGAGATGCCCTTTAAAAGAGGGCTCATAATAGCCCCAATTGCGCATGTTTAACGCATCGTCATCCATGAGAACTACATATCAAACATAATAACAATAAGAGAAAAGTTCTCAGGTTTTGAATCTTCCCAATAACAGTACTTGGATGGCAATTGTTCAACCACATCATAATGACTTGGGAATGAAAACAAATGAAGCAACAAAAATATCCTAAAAGGAGAAGGGAAATGAAGAAAAAAAAAACAACAGGACAATCAAAGAGGAACTGAAATCTTACATGAGATAGGGAGCAATGAAAATTTAGACACTAATTTCGTAGATCGACCTTCTTTCAAGATATTATTTCGTAATAAAACAAGATTCCAGATCCAACATTTAATTCGATCAATCAAATGAATTAGGGTTCAGATCTCATTTCCGCAGCCTAACTCGAATATTCAAACATTACAACCAAAATTAAACAAAAGAAGAAATCATCAAAATGAAAACTTGTTCTCATTGACAACATCGAAATCAAAATAGAAGCCCTAAACAGAGATCCCAAAAAGTCAAAAACCACTTCGAAGTAAAGAAAACATCAGATCTCAAACATCCATCATGCAGAAACTGCAACAAATTAGGGTTTTGAAAACACCCAAATCTCAAAAACCACAGATCTAAGCAAAATTGTAGATTCAAAATCCGGGAATCACAAAAACAAAAGAAGAAGCAAATGCATATTTATATGGGGTTGCAGATAACAGGGCTAATAGTACAAGAAGGACCCATATATTCAAACTCGAGAGAGAGAAAGAGAGAAAGAGAGAGAAAGAGAAGGAGAGAGAGAAAGAAGGGGTAAGAGAGAGAGAGAAAGAGAAAGAGAGAAACTTACTTGGGTGGGTGTAAACGGCTCTTTAGGGTTTTGCCCTTCTGGAGAGAGAGAGAGAGAGAGAGACAGAGACAGAGAGGAGAGAGGAGAGAGGAGAGAGGAGAGAGAAACCTCAGAAAGAGAGAGAGGAAAGAGAAAACTGAGAGAGAGAAAGAGAGAGCTAAAAATGGGTATCTATCAAAGAAGTAGTTGTCGCTTTAAAATAAGGAGAGAGGGAAAGGGCAACACCAAACCAATTTTATAAATTTTTTTCTTTTTTTTTTTCTCTTTATTTAACAAATTTTTTATTAAAAAAAAAAGTGATATATATATATATATTATATACCATGTTTTTATGTTTGGGATTAAGGGAAATTTTGCACATGAGACAACCCCATATTTATTTATTATTATTTTATTTTATTACTATTATTATTTTTTAAAGATCTGTTCATTATTTCTTCTTATTCTTATCCCTCGTTTCATTTCATTCCCCTATTCTTTCTTTCAGTGAGGGCTCCACATTCCATTTTTCTTCTTTTCCTTTTCTATATGTTAGTATTGTCTATCTAATCTTATCTACTTTCTCCCTTCTTCATTCTACTCTTCTCATTATAAACCCTAATTCTATTTCTTCCCCATCATTATTTCCATTCTCTACCCTCCACTTTTCTTCTTAATCATCCCTTTTGATTCAAAGAGATTTGACCAGATCTATTTGTTCTACGTAATCAGGTTTGTTTCTCTACCTCGTGTTAGATTTGTATGTTTTAAGTTAAATTATAAGTTTAGTTCTCGAACTAGCGTACCTATTTGGTTCATGAACTTTTACCTGTGTCAAAAAAATATATATATCAAAATCTAGGTACCATCAGTAACTTTAAAAGTTCAAAAACTAAATGGACACAAACCTCGAAGTTTAGAAACTAAAATTGTAGTTTAACCTATAGTTTAAATTAGGTTAACTCCACAAAAATATCTAGTTTAGGATATAGTGACCATTGCTAAAGTATGATATCTCACTCTTGGTATCGATGAAGTACCTTCTTGATGTTAATACAATAGCTTTTAACATTTTTTTTTTCTAAAAAAGGGCACCTTTGTGATATTATACAATTGCTTTAAATATGCATCTTTAGTTATTATATGATTGGATTGTTTGAATTAAAGAAAAAAGAAGTTCAAAAGATTGATTTGACCTTTAATTTTGTAATGTTAATATCATAGTGATGCAATTTCTATTATTAAATGATAGATGGGATCCTCTTCATATAATCTTTGATCTAGAAATAAGCTGGTGCGTTTGTTTAGTAATAATGGAGCTGTAGTGGGGTATTAATTGGACTTTTAGAGTAATTATCAGATTAACATGATTTCTTAACCAATGAAACACAAGCAAAGGAATTGTAAGTTTATATGTTCAAGGTTCTACAGTAGCATGTGCAAGATCAATTATTCAACTAACAAATGATTCATCAACATGAATTTGCATTTGCTCTCTTTGTGTTCAAATCATGGGGTTCAAAATTGAGAAAACTCAACACCTTTGAAAATTGCTTTTCAGAAACTGTTTGTGTAATTTTCCAGAATAAGATTTCTTCAGGAACATGCTTAGTTAACTGTTCTTAAGATGTAGCATTTGTTTATTCCAAGTGTCAAGCAACCTATTTTTTAAAGTAACTCAAAGTAACACAGTTCTTCAAAACTAGTATTGCATAACAGGGCATCTACTTTGTTGCTTGACCTTTATAATTACTAGATGAACACTATCATTGGAACTTACAACGTAAAATACAACTGAGTTCAGAATCTGCTTTCCTTGCAAATCCACCTTATGCAATATGCAGTTTAGTTTCAACCTCATATAACAGAGTGTTCTAACAACTATACATAGCCCTTGAAAGTTTCCACTAAACAAGTAACAATTTACTTTGTGAACTCTCTAATCCTCCTGTAACCTCGAATTTCATCAATCAATCAACTACAGGACATTAATGCTCGGGCAGTTTCAAGACAATCTCATTTCTATAAATCAATAGAAAAGAATCAATTGCTACTTTACAAATGTTTCTCTGCAAAATAACAAAACCAATGGAAAAGAACCGAATGGAACCAAAAACTTCAGAGACAAGGTTTCCGAGTGACATAGGTGAATCAAATGCATGGACAAAAATGAGCCTTAATGCGAGGTTAAGACCGCCTGATGATAATATATTGTAAGACTTCATAACAAACTAGAACAAATTGCAGAAAGAGCTGTATAATCTTATGTTATGACGACCAGACATCAAGTCCAGCATTCATGTATCAACTTCTAACGTGCATTAAGACAATATAGACATGCCAAAATCTAAATAATCTTCTGATGCAATCTAATTGAATAAAAACTATTAAAAACTTTCCTACGGTTGTCTTTCAGTATCAGTTCATAGAGAGCAATTGAGGATTGCATAAACTCTTTCCTACTGTTGCTTTAGCGAATGTTGAACATGTACAAAAGAAAATTTATAAATAGACGAGAGGGCATCTCATAGACCATGTACTTGGATAGATCAGGATGACAATCTCATAGACCATGTACTTGGATCATGTACTTGGATAAAGCCGGATGACAATGAAATGCAAGTCTTTTAGTGATACTGTAACAACAAAAAAGCTTAAACACATTTTGGTATATGTAGTTTTAAAATGTCCACTTTGTTCTCATATTTTTAAAAAGTGTCCATTTTAGTCCCTTTGTTTTCATTTTTAAGAGTCCATGGATACAGCAAAATAATTCTATTAGATCAAATGTACTTTTTCAAAGCCCAGAGACCAAAATAGACAATTCTAAAGCATATGGACTATAATGAACTATAATTATCTAAAGTTAAAATAAAAAAATCAAAATGAATGAGAGATGAAAGTGGGACATCAGAAAAAATGTTGGCAGTGAAGAAATAGAATAAAACGACTAACTGCAAGTTCTGCCTCTCCAAGAAGGCAAGGTCATCCATATCCATCGACCAAAATAAAAGAGAATGCATATTGAACTGTATCAAATCAGTTGACCACTTGACCTTCAACTTAATACTACCGCCATATCATTCATTGTCATCATTCTTTACTCAATTTTGGAGTACGCAGAAAAGAAAAAGTTACAAAATAATTAGATAACTGATCCAAGACAACGATTGAAAGAAAATAGCCTTAAAAGATATTCGAATAAATCAAAAACTACTACAAAACGAATCAAGATTGAAGATGGAAATTTCCAAACTCTATGAACCCATAAACTATAAAGAGAAAAAATTACCAGCTATAGCTACCCCAAGATTGCTGCAAAAGGCCACAGATATATACATGTAAAACAGACTCGGCCCCCTACCATCATAATACTCTGCTAATCTACCTGATGGTGACAAACTTATTAGTCCCATGCCTTGCCCAATGGCATCTTAAATCAATTGGGTTAGAAAAGTTATAGCCTTGAGCTGCTAGTTTCTCCAAAACCTTCTTAAAAGCACCTTGACTCATTTTTCGACCAGCAATTCTTGCACCTCGCCGCTTCTCACTCATGGGCAAAGGATGTAGAGATAAACTTGTGGTACAACAAGCTGATTGCCAGCCACCATAGCCCCATCTATAACATTGGTGAGGAGTTCCAGTGCAAGAGCATACTGGAATTGGGATGCTAGATATATCCATATCAAACCCATTTATAACAAGTTCCATCTTCTTTTTTGGTGCCTTCACCTGCTGAACTGAAGGATCATTATTTTTGGGCTTTCGCGGCTTCTTTGGTTTTGGTGTTTTGGAAGCACCCCCATTCTGTCTTTTCTTCGGTTGTTTAGTTCCCTTCTTCACAGGTGGTTCTTCAATCTTGAGGACCATTTCATCTCTTGATGTGTTATGCGGCTGTAACATTTGCAAGGGTTGCGGGCCTGATGTTTCTGCAAGCAGAGAATAACTAGTAGTTGGGGTTAACATATTGAAAAGCTTGTCTCTATGATGATTTATCCAACCATCCCTCCCCCAGCTTGTCGGTACTGATGCATCAGAAACAACAGACTCCCGTGAATGAAATGCAGCATTCATGTTAACAATAGCAGAAGTGTCCCGTCCAGGTAGAAAATGTTTCACATCTTGCTCACCAATTGTGGACATGAGCTGCAGACCAAGATGCGCTTTCAACGATGGTTCATAGTAACCCCAATTACGCATGTTCAATGCATCACCATCCATTAGAACTACAGAGTAAACACAATAAGCAGAGATTACAAGTTAGACTCAAGAAACTCCCATGTTCTAAACATAACAACCATAGACACAAGAGTGACAGCTTAAAATAGTCATCAAAGTCCTGGAAGTATAATGAGAAACACTAAAAACACAAAAAGTACGACTAATGACATGGTTGGAAGTGATTCTAAAATGGATAAAATCACTTCTGTCGTTTGCAAAATCACTTAGAAATTGCTTTCAATCATACAAAATCAATTTTAATAGTATGAAAATTTATTTAAAAGTGTAAAATTAAACATTGAGTCAATTTTGATTGATTAAAGGTATGTTTTGGAGTGATCTTAAAGTGATATTAAACAATTCAAAATCACTCAAAACATGCACCGAGAAGGAAGAAAACAGGTGTTTCAAATCAACCTCAATCACCCAACAAACAAAAGGAACATAGAAATTTTAAAGGGAAAAACCAAGTGAATTTTCAGCATCGCTTCGATATTCCTACAAATTAAAAAATTGGCCTACCCCCTGCAATTTAGCCCTAAAGAAAACGAAATTCATCAAATACTCTCAAATTAACTTTCTTTCCAAATCCAACAGTGAGGATTATAAACTAATTCCAATAAGATCTCGACATAACGAAAATGGGTGGATTTAACAGCACACTCTTGATTCAAAAGTTCCAAAATTGGAAATTCCAATATCCCACCAACCAACTAAAAATTAGGACTTCTATCTAATTAAAGCCCCTCTTCAATACATATATCGCAAAAAGGAAAAAAGCATTATAAAGGGCAAACATAAAGTAATCCATTTACATAGATTGCTACCATAAACCCTAAAAAGGAGCCAAATTTCAGATTAAACATTCTCATCATTCGATTACATAAACCAAAATCAGGGGTTAGAAAATATCTTGGAATAAACCGTCAGAAATCACAGTTCATCAGAAACAAAAAAGAAACAAAAAAATATATAAAAAAAGTGGATATAGAAGAAGTATAAAGAACAAATGATAGCAATATTTATATATGAAATGTCAGTGATGGTCAAAGAGCACACACAAGGACCCCATATATTGAGAGAGAGAGAGAGAGAGAGAGAGAGAGAGAAGAGACAAAGACAGAGAGAGAGAGAGAGAGGGGAGAGGAGAGGAGAGGAGAGAGAAGACTTACTTGGGTGGGAGTAAACGGCACTTTAGGGTTTTGCCGGAGGAGAGAGAAACTGAAAGGGAAGGAGAGAGAGAGAGAGAGAGAGAGAGAGATGAAAGCAGCGGAAAAGGAAAAGGAAGAGAAAAGTGGGTGAAAAAAGAGAGCTCCTTTTTATTTATATTATAATTTATAAGTAGAAGAAGTAGTGAGAAAAATCTTCCAAACTAAACCAAAAGTGCCTTTGCAACACAAAATTTAATTTTGTCATTATCTTTGTAATATCTTTTTGTTCTTTCTTCTCTTTCTTTTCTTTTTCTTCTCTTTTTTCATAAATCATCATAGCATTTTGGTGGAAGTTTAATAAAAGAAAATAGTTTGGTTGCATTTACTTTTTCTTTAAAATGAAATTCTTGTTTTGATTTTTTTTTCAAATCTTGTTTTAATTTTGAATTTCAAACTCGGTTCAATTTCATATTGGTTTTTAATGAAGTGTTCATTAGTTAGTTCGTTATGTTGATTTTAATAAAAGTCCAACGTTAAAACTTAACTTGTCGATTTTCAATTCTGAAAACGAAAATTGACAATTTTTTTTTGTTGTTGCAATCAACTAACTGGTCAGTTCGATCCGTCTTCAAAAAGTTCCAATTTATAGAAAACAAGGCGCAAACGACAATGGCGACTGATCTAAGTTGAGGAAGAGCAAGATTGCAGCGACAAACAAATAGAGTAAGGAAAAAGAAGGGAGAGACATGAGGAAAAGAAAACAAAGATAATGAGAATGAGAACATCGATAGAATGGAAGGGGAGCAACATTGGCAATGAGAGATGCGAAGGAAAATTAAGGGAAAAGCAAAATATTGGGACCACCGAGTAGGGCAACATACTTTAGTTTAGAGTTTAAAAATAAAAATAAATTAATAATTCATTAATCGGTTGATCAATTTTATGTATTTTGGTGGATCAATCAACTGACTGAAGTATATTTTAAATTGAACATAGAAAGGAACCAACAATTCTATAGAATTGACTAACCGATATTAGTTTGGTCGATGAGATTGCTGGATCAATTTATTTATATTCTACTTCTAAATTTTAAATTTGTAAAATCCCTGAACTTAATATTTGTTCCATTTTAGTTTGTCATCATATTTAAAAAAAAAAAAAATCATTTTGGCTTTTTTTTTTTTTTTTATAACAAATTAGCCTGCACTAGAACCACATGTTAAAGAAAAGTATGGATAAGTGATTATTAAGTGACAAAACATTAAAATAATGTCAATGACTAACTTGGGTACTGTTTCACACAATTACTTTTGAAAACTACTAGTTATAAAATTCCAAAATTGACGAACCAAAATCAAATGTATTCAATAAATATCAATTTCACACAATTACTTTTGAAAACTACTAGTTAGAAAATAAGTTTGATGCACATAGTTAAAAGATTAAAAAAATAAACTTTCAAAAGAATATAGTTTAATTAGATTTAAATAGTAAATATCTTATATAAAATTTATAAATAATATAGAAAAGAAAAAAAAGGCAAGACCATCCAAGTCTGTAAGATGCAGTTGAAAATCTTTAGAACATAATTTTCTAGAGTGAACTATAAATAATTGAACATATATAATTCCTTATTAAGTGGTTCCACAAAGGTAAAAGAAAAGTAGAAGATGGTACATAATATGAAGACAAAATGTGAGTTGTTGAAAAAACAAATGACAAGAGAGAAATGTAAAATTAGAAAGAGAAAAAAAAAAAAAAAAACACAAAAAGGACATTTGGCCTACCGACTTCATTAGTTATTGTTAAGTAACTAAATTTCGTATTGAATAGGGAAGTTTGCACATTTATAAAAAAACTTCATATTTTCTTCTCTCTTTTGCACTATCAAGTAACTTTTTGTACAATTCAGCACTTCAAATATTTTCAAAAAATATGTACAAAACACAAAAAGTTATCAGTTTGAAGGCAAAATAAACATTATGAAAATATTTAAGGACAAAAAAGAAAGTTAAAATAAAACAATTTTATTTGGTCATACATAAACAAAAATAGTAATAAAAGGAAAACATAAAATTGCTAATTTTTATATCTATCCACAATAACTCGACGAGTATATATGCATGTAGAAAGAAGCAAAATGATATTGATGTCGAGAAATGTTGGGTGTTTCTTAGTACAAAGGTAAGTATGGAATACTTAGTTGGGTAAAAAAGAAAACTAAAACAAAATTACTATAAAAAGGAGAACTAATAAACAAACTCTAACCAAATATAAAGTAAAAATGTAAACACAATTACTTATAAAAATATAACAATTGCCATACATATGTTTAGATACAGGTAAAATGATACAAATATGCAATAAATGTGAGTGTTGCTAGGTATAGCCAAGGATTCGGTGGACCTAGCTTGTGTATTAAACGTCTAAAACTAACATGTGGAGAAGTGTATATGCATAAATGTAGGGAAATATAGCATACTAACCAATATAGGGAAACAAAAATACCAACAATCCACAAGGTAAATAAAAAAATAAAAAATAGCCATTGATAAAATTTTCCCATTATCCTAAAAACATACTGTCGGATGAATTTCATGAAGTATATATGCTTAAATACATGTAAAATTATAATCATATTCAATAAAAGTGGGTCTTTATGAGTATCTACAGAGATCCTATGTGACCTAACTTATGCCCACAAACAAAATTAAAATTGAAAGGATCGAATCCCAATGCGAAAGCGTATGAACGTTGGTGCCATTGTACTTCAATTTGAAAATTCATTAAAATAGAGAAACCAAGAATAAACTTTTAATGTACAACATGCTTTTAAGTTTAAATGTACAAGGAGAAGAAAGTACTACCTTTGAAGAATCTTCTTTAAACTTCTCCAAAACCTTGTTGTGATCACGATCTCAGCAACTTCTTCTTAGATCTTTAGTGAATTTAGACACCACCTCCGAGTCTTCCTTCGCTATTCTCCAACAAGAAAAGGGTTTGTGGGAACCAACCTTTTGGATACAAAGGAAAAACTCTTTTTGGAGAAACTTTTTCTCCTTTTGTGTCTATGTTAAGAGTTGAGAGATTGAGAGAGAAACTGTTTCTTTTCACAAAAGATTGAGAGAGAAACTATTTCTTTTCACATTCATTAATTGTGAGTCATTCCACTAAAAATCCATAGTTGCATTTTTTTAGGTCAAATTATTATTTTACTCCTGTAATTGCATCTTACTCTTTAAGTACCACTGATCCTTCTAATGAACAATCAATTTATAGTCCAAATATAAACTAAACTCAGGCTAGTGAGAGGGTGAGGCCTCATTGTTCAAGACCTAAAATCAGCCCCTAAGGGAAGAAATTCATCTACTTACCCTAAAGACAGGAAGGAGTGAATTTCATTTTGTATAGTTGTGTTCCCAGCTCCCTACTTGAATAAGTACCCAAAATGATAAGTTTATTGAGTCGGCAACATGGGTCACTCTCACCCATATAAATCAAAGGACTGTCCTCATAGACAGAAGTTCATAACTCACCTAGAATTGAGATCGAATTACATGGTCATCCTATGAAATGTTAATCTCTTCAGGCAACGGTGTTATGAAGAAAGATTAATCATTTCGTAGTACGGTCTTATACAAACTTTTTGTGTATGATAATTTGTATAAGATACCCTCACTCACATGTCTTCATATGAACGATTTGGATCACATTGTTTGTAACATTTATAACTTTTGTAACATTTACAAAGTGAGTTGTATCCATAGTGTCACCAGGATATAAGGCACCCAACCTTGTCTATATACCACAGACCTTTTAGGTTATTACTTGAACACAATATGTTATGAATGGATTGAATCCTAATGCAGAAACGTATAATCACTTTTGTCTTTGAATTGGGAAGGGAAAAACCTATTTGATTTTCAAAAAATAAGACTAAGCATATTGTAAAACAAATTTTAGAAAATACCTTTTAGGACGAAGAGGATTCTTCTAAATTACTTGGGGTTTTTTGAAACAAAACTCCAAGGCCACAAACACCATCGTTAAGCAACTTTGCTATGACTTAGGGAGGATTAATGGTGGGATCCTTTCTTGTTCTAGAGAACGTTGAAGAATTTAGAGAGAATGTTGTCTAGAGAATTTCAGAGAGAAGGGAGCTTATAACTTTTGTTTTTGCCATGAGTTTCCTATATCTCTGTATCGTTATATAGAGATCAAGCCCTAACCCTAATCCCTAATTTTTATTTATCAAAAATATTAAATCAAGTTCGATATAATTAAATAAATAATAATTAATTAATTAATTAACAAATAAACATCACATATTTATTCATAATGCAATTAAATCATATAAAAATGCATATTTTTCTCTTAAGCTATAGTTTTAATATGAATCTCATTCATATTAATTTTACTCTATAATTTTAATATGAATCTAATTCATACTAATATCTAAATCTCATTCAACTAACAACCTCTCATATTATGTAGTTTCAATTATAAATTACATTTATAATTAACTATAATGTATCATAATGCATTATACTTTATATTAACCCTTATTAATATAAAATCCCCTTAAACAATTTGAACAATTCAAATTATTCTATAATTTGTCGATCCTTGTTTTACCCTTAGTGAGCTAGTAGGGGGACCTAATGGAGCTACAGATTAGAAGCTCTAATGATTTGAAACTAAATTAGTTAAACTCTTTAATTAATTTAATTAACATTCGTTAACTATGATTCACTCAACTAAAGACCCATAGCTGCACTCTTTGCACTGTAGATATATTTCTGTGTCCATTGGATATAACCAGTCATCAATAAATCAAACTTTCACAAATTGCTCATAATTTCAATTGGGTCAAAAATTATCGTTTTACCCCTGTAATTACTTCTTTCTCCTTAAATCCCAGCGATCTTTTAATGAACAATTTGTTTATGGTCACTATGAACAGTCTTTTTAGGCCAATGAGAGGGAGTGACCCCTTGTTCATGACCTGGATTTAGCACTTAAGAGAGCAATTTTATCTACTTTCCCGAGGACGGGAAGGAGTGAACTCCATCTTGTGTAGTTATTTTTCCTAGATTCCTAATCAAACAGATCTCCAAAATGGTAGGCTTTTTGAGTCAGTGACACAAGCCACTTTCACTCATACAAATCAAAGGATTGTGCTCATAGATAGGAGTCCATAACTCCATCAGGATTGAGATCGAGTTACATATGGTCATCCTAATGAAAAGTTAATCTCCTCAATCAACAGTGTTATAATAAGATATTAATCATTTTGTGATTTGGTCTTATATACTCTTTATACTGGATACCTTCACTCACATGTCTTCACATGAACGCTTTAGATCAAATTGTTTGTAAAACCTACTACTCTTGTAACAATATATTACAAACTTTTTAGGTTATTACTTGAACAATATTCACTTGTATGTCCACTACATACTGTTCAAGCTACATGTAATAACCTTTGATCTTAGTTTATTAGATCGAGTAAAATGCAATTTAAATATCAAATAAAATATCTCTTATTTCATTAAATAAATAATTTGTCTTTATATAAATTACAAACTACGTATGAGACCCATGAGATTTAGGGCACCAATCTCAACACATTAAATAACCTTGAATTTTAGTTTATCGGATTGAGTTACACAAGATTAAGTTGAATAAAATAACTCTTTATTTTATTGAATAAATAAACATTATTTATACTTTACAAACTACAAGATTTAAGACATAAATTCCAACAATATATATATATATATATATATATGGAAAAGTATAGTAGATTCTTAAAAACAACATTTTCAATAATGATGAATTTGCATACAAATATTAAAGCTAATCTAACACATACCTTCAATAGCTTTGTAAAGCACAAAACTTTTCATTTGAAATTTCATACTATGGGGAAAATTCTCTTTTGTGAAACCTCCCATATGGGTGGATTTGAAATCTCCTAAAACAAAAAATCTCCCCAACCCTTTTCATTTGCATCCTCCTTCTTACAGTCCTCGTTTAGGTTGGTATGCCCACAACTCCACCTCTGGCCACCATACCTTCACCTATTGATGAGGACACCATGATGGGATAACTTTTGGAGCGAACACATTCACACATTTGAAGAGTAGCACATCCTTTTGTCCTCTCATCTACCCCAATGGTGGTTTGATTTTGTTGTCGTCGATGAAACAATTTGATAGTCTATAGCATGAAGATGAACACATTAGCATCCCCCATTTGAGTGCGACATGACAGAACATCCAAAATGAATATAGATATTTTAACCTAATATAGATGATATATTTAATTTAAATAGAAATATTTAAAAGATTTTGTTTATTGTTGGGGTCTAACATGAAATAATAGAGATTTTATACGCTTACATTGTTTTTTAAAATGAAATTTTGTTAAATTCCTTATTTTGGGAGCTTGTGTAAATTCTAGAATTTTATAAAAGCACAAATCTAGAAGAAATTAGGGTTGCTTTCAAATATAGCAAAATAAATTAAAATATTTATAAATATAGTAAAAGGTCAAATCCATCGCTGATAGGCTACTATTATTTATCACTTTCTATTAGTGATAGATACTGATAGATGTTTATTCGTGTCTATTGTTGTCTCTTACTCATACAGCAAAATTTTGCTATATTTGTAAATATTTTCAACAGTTTTGTCATTTAAAACAATTAGTCGAGAAATTAAGGCTCAACAAAAGTATTACAAAGTCTTTAAACTAAAATAAACATATTACAAAACGCTAAAAATGGAGAAAAGTTAAAAAAGAAATGTCTTAATCGAAAAGATATAAATTTTCAATTGAGAGGTGTTAGAGTATAAATATCAGGATATATGAAGGGTGTAAATTGAGGCACAGTAATCTCTCCTCCAAATCCAATCTATATATATTTTTGTTACTCACACCCAAACAATCTCTCCTTTATTTAATTAAAAATAATTATTGGGGAATTTGTTAAATTAAAATAATCCTATTACAAAACAATAAACATAGAGGCATCTTAATGAAAAGATGAATTTTGATTTGAAAGAATTTAGGTGTAAGTATCAAGATATACTAATGATAAAACCATTAATTTCACACACCTTCTTACAAATCCAAAAAAACAATTGTCCTATTAGGGTGTGATTTGTGTGTAAATAATCAGATATACTACGGCCTATGGGTATAAATGGACAAAATATCTTCTAGGCATTTTGGCAACAACACTTTCAAGTTGCAAGTTAGGTATTTTAAAGTATTTTCGGTAAGAATTCTTCGTAATTTCCCTTTAAAAGCTATTTAATTTAGTCATTTGCGGTCACTCCTAACAATTTTTACTTTTAACCAATTGCTGTTATTGGGCTGAGTGGTCCACATTATCCTCTTTTGGGCCACAAACCGAAGCCCATTTGGAAATTTTCAATTTTTAGCCCATTAAATTTATTGTTCCAACCCATTTCAAGCATACAACATATCATTTTTGTTCTTTAATTTAATTTTTTGCTTCAAGTATATTTTGCTTCCTTTTTTCTTAAATTAAAACTAAGATTAGATTTTCTTTTTTCTATTAATACTTTTTCAAACAAAATATAATTCCATATAAAATTTGAAGTTCAATATCAATTTCCATATCTATAGTGCACATAATCAACTATCTCTAAGCTTAAGTGTTTGGTAGCTTTGAGGATTTGTTTGGGTGCTTTCACATATATTTATTTGAATATTTTTTAGTGTTTGAACAATTACAACAAATTTGATGATTCAGACGAAAAATATGGAACCTTTACAGCTAATAAGGATAATTTAGAACGTTCAAGTCGTGAAAAGGAGTGTTGCAACAAATTTAGAGACCATACCTTGGCACAACTTAAAAATCTACCGGACAAAGTCTAGATATGGTAAAAAAATTATGTTACTCAATGCCATGGGACACTTGAAATGTTTGATTTTCATTCATAGCATCAAGATGCAGTCTTAGCATCTCAATGCTACATTAAGACTTTTATATATTCATCTTTTTTCATCTGAAATTGGGAGGTTAGTCAGAGGAGAAAAGCCTACGTACATATGAATTGCTACTTAGTTTTTAGAAGATAGATAATATTCTTGAAAGCTAAGGAACCATTGGAAGGCTCAATATTGCGATATATCACGAGGAGAACGAGCTACATTATTTTCTATTGAAAATCTTGACAAACATGTTAGGTTCTAACAGGGCAAGAGGGAGTTAGTTGAACTTGGGAAAAATCAATTAACAACTTTATTCTTCTTACCTTATAATTGTTTGCAAGTTAAAATTGGGTTGTATGCCAACTAATTAAGTCATTACCTTCTAAATGTGTCCTCTGGTTGTCTCCCTTGAGTAGTTTAGACTAGTTTTATATTTATCAATCACTAATTTACTGCACCCGATAGTTTATTTTCTTAAAAGCATAGTTGACAACAAATATTTCAACACCTAGAAAAATCATAGTCTCAAAATATATATATATATATATAAAGTACTTAAGAAAAACAATAACCTACCATAAATAAATTTACTATGGAAAAGTATTGCAATCACACTAAATTCTAATTTTCAAGAAAAAAGTACTCTAAAAAACTTCGTACTAATCATTCTCCCCTTTTTTTCCATTCTCAAACTAGAAAATACACTATCAAACTATCAAACAATTTATGACAAAATAGATTTTTAGCCATTGAAGTATTAAGTTGATATCACTTTTGAGGTTTCAAGGTTTGTGTTATAGGGTGAGGACACTTACTCTTCTCTCTCCTCACCCCTATAACACGAACCTTATTGCTTTTAGATTTTAAAGGGCATTCGCTATAGGATTCAAAAGAGGGAGGTGATAAAAGCTTTTGGTAACAATAAACACAAAATTTGCTTGAATAAGAGGAGGAATTAGAGAGCAGAGTAAACATCCAATTAGCAAATAATAATATTGTCATATTAATTTATGTTACTATTACGAAATTGATAATTAAAGATACAAAAAAAGGTAAAAGATGAAGAAGATCAACACACAAATTTACGTGGGTCACTAATAATATGTGTTAACTTCGTCCACAAAACAGAAGGAGAACAATTTTATTAGAGAGAATGTTACAACTTACAAGATTATAAGATGAATAAAACCTATAAGGTTAGAGAGTTTATATAGTATACTTCTCTAACTCTAGGTGGAGAAGGAAGATATTTAAATAATTAAATATATCAAATACCAATTGTAATTAGCTTTAGGATTCAAGGCATTCCAACAAATCTCCAACTTGACTTAAATTTTCTCACAGATAACAGATGTACCAGATGCAACATAAACAACATTGTCAAACGTACTCAGACTTCTCCCTCATGCCTCAGAGTGTCCCAGAAGGGACCACTAACAATTTAAAACATTCAGCAAGTCCAAGCAATGTTGGAACTTGCCATGTGGAACCGATTTGGTGAACATATCAGCTGGATTATCAGCAGGACCAATTTTCATCACCTTAACCCTCTGCTCATTTCTCAAGAAGTGATATCTTACGTCTATATGCTTGGTCCTTCCACGATGAACTTGATCCTTGGCTAGGCATATTGCATTAAAACTGTCACAATAGACAACAGCCTGATCATGATGTAAGCCAAGATCACCAACAAGTCCTCTCAACCAGATTCCCTCTTTAACAGCTTCTGTTAAAGTTATGTACTCCGCTTCAGTAGTAGACAAAGTAACTGTAGGCTGTAAGGTTGCCTTCCAACTAACAACAGAACCACCCAGAGTAAACACATGACCAGTCATAGACCTCCTATTGTCAATATCTCCAGCATAATCAGAATCAGAATAACCAGTCACCAAACACTTTGTATCATTCCCATAAACGAGAGCAATATTAGACGTACCTCTAAGGTAACGAAAAATCCTTTTAATAGCTTGCCAATGTTCCTTTCCAAGTTGACCCATAAACCTGCTGCAACACTAACAGCATGGGCGAGATTAGGCCTGGTATAAACCATAGCATACATCAAACTTCCCACTACACTAGCATAAGGAACTTGAGACATATACTCCTTCTCAGCTTCAGACTGTGGTGAAAGCACATATGACAAACGAGCATTTGCAGTACTAGGAGTATCTATAGACTTAGCTGATGACATACCAAATTTGGACAATATCTTATGAATATAGCATTTCTATGACAAGAAGAGCTTATTTTTATCTCTGTCCCTATAGATCTCCATCCCTAAAATTTTCTGAGCAACACCTAAATCCTTCATATCAAACTCAACACTGAGAAGATCCTTCAACTTCTGAATATTAGACTTGGACTTTGCAATTATGAGCATATTATATACACAACAATCATACAGACTCCAGTTATAACCAACCATATAGCTGTCAAACCGTTTGTACCACTGCCTTGGAGACTGCTTTAGTCCATACAAGGACTTTTTCAACTTGCAAACATAATCTTCTTTACCAGGACATTCGAACCCATCTGGTTGGGTCATATAAATCTCTTCTTCTAGCTCTCCATGTAAGAAAGTTGTCTTCACATTTAGTTGCTCAGGTTCCAAATCCTAATGTGCTACCATAGTTAGTAGCACTCTAATAGAAGTATGTCTGACTATTGGTGAGAAAATCTCATTATAATCAATTCCTTCTCTTTGTGTGAACCCTCTAGCAACAAACCCGAGCTTTATACTTAATACTCTTTGTAAGTGAGATTCCTTTTTTTTCTTGAAGACCCATTTACAAGTGACAATATTTCTCTCCTTAAGTAGTTTGACCAACTCCCAAGTCTTACTTTTATCAAAAGATTCCATCTAATCCCTCATAGCAGCAAGCCACTAGGCAGACTCACTACACGAAATTGCTTCTTTGTAGGTGGATGGCTCAAGAGGATCCACCTCTTCAATAACCTGTAGTGCATAATTCACCATATCTTCAAAACCATATCTCTTTGGAGGCCCAACACCAACTCTTTTGGATCTATCACGAGCTATACTTGGCTAATCTGTTTGCCGACTTGAATTCTCAGGCACAATATTTTCTGAATTTTCAGTCACCTCAATTTCTGGCAGCACGATCGTTTCTGTAGTAACGTATTGATCTTCCCCATCTTATTGTTGTAATTCATTTACAACTGAAGTGAGTTGCATCTCCACTTGTTCATCAACACTACTACTTTCTCCCACACCAGTAGACGTCACAACAGACTTTGCATTTGAGTTAAGCATGAAATTCTCATCAAAGATCACATTCCTACTAAGAATAACTCTACTTTCAGAAGGCGACCAAACTCTAAACTCCACCTCCAAAGCCAACGAATATACCCTTTTTAACTCTTGATTCTAATTTACCCTCATTAACATGATAGTAAACAGTACAAGCAAAAACACTTAATAAAGAATAATCTGCAGGCTCACCAAATCACACCTCATAAGGTGTTTTACAATCAATACTTGTGTGAGGTCCACGGTTGATCAGATAACACGCTGTATTTACTACCTCTGCCCAAAACCTTCTAGTCAACCCAGCATTAGAAAGCATGCACCTTGCTCTCTCCAACAATGTCTTATTCATACATTCTGCAACCCCATTTTTCTGCGGAGTGTCTTTAATGGTATGATAACAAACAATTCTCTCATTTTTACAGAACTCATTGAACTCTGACCCACAAAATTCTAGAACATTATCAGTTTGCAATCTTTTGATCTTCTTTCCAGTTTGATTTTCAATCAAAATCTTTCATTGTTTGAAATTCTTGAAAGCTTCATTTTTATGCTTCATCATAAATACCCAAGTCATTCTTGAGTAATCATCAATTATAGACATAAAATACCTGCTGCCTCAAAGAGATTCAACTCTGGAAGGTCCCCAACAATCCAAATGGATGTAATCAAGTGTCCCTTTTGTACGATGAACACCCTTTGGAAACTTGCAACGATGAAGCTTTCCAAATACACAATGTTCACAAAATTCAAGATCCTACACCTAATGCCCACACAAAAGATCCCTCTTTGACAAAATTTGCATCCCTTTCTCACTCATATGACCAAGTCTCGTATGCCACAACTTAGTCATATTCTCCTTGTGAACAACAGATGATGCAACAGCAGCATAATCCGTTATTGTGGAACCTGATAGGAAATACAATGTCCCACGTTTCATGCCTTTCAGAATCACCTCAGAACCTCTGTAGACATACATTGCTCCACCTTTACCTTTGAAACTGTAACCCTTACTATCGAGTACACTTAAAGATATCAAACTCTTCGTCATTAGTGGAACATGTCTAACCTCGTCCAAAGTGTAGAAGACACCATCATGTGTTCGTATCTTGACTGAGCCGATTCCAACTATCTTGCACACAGCACCGTTAGCCATGCCAACATTCCTTCCATCTATTTGCTAATACGTTGAGAACCACTTTCTATTTGGGCACATATGATAAGATGCCCCAGAATAAAAAACCCACACATCATTTGAATGTGAAATTTCATTCACAACTAAAGCTAGATCTTCATCAGAATCGTCCTCGTCTTCTTCAGGATCAATCTCAACTTGTGCAACAGAGGCAGAACTTTCCTTCTAGTCATTCTTTTCCTTTTTCTCCCGCTGCATTTTTAACTTAGGACACTTAGTTCTCCAATGATCTTTTCTTTACAATAATGACAAATGTCATCTGACTTAGAACCCTTGGACTTCGAAAATTTATGATTCTGGTTCGGCTTTTGCTTACTAGAATTCCCACGTCCCTTGCTCCTTGTAGCAGCTAACCCAGATGTCTGACTTTCTATACCTGAACTAATAGCATTTTGACGGTCCTCTCTCATAAGCAATGTGGATTTTGTATCTTCTAAAGTCAAAGTTTCTTCCCCTCCAATATACTTGTCAACGAAAATCTCATATGACGGGGGCAAAGACGTCAACAGAATTAAGGCAGCATCCTCTTTATCAACTTTAATCTCTACATTACGCAGATCTAACAAAATTTTATTCAATTGATCAAGATGATACGTAGATGATACAAACGTTTCTTAAGAAACAACTTATTGGTTAAAGACTTAGTCATGTAAAGACTTTCCAACTTTAACCACAGACCAGTAATTTCTTCATCTGCGACCTCGATGATGACGTTATCAGCCAAACATAGCATAATCGTCGAATGAGCCTTCTCCTCTAGAGTCTGCCATTCTGCGTCATCCACGGCTGCCTTCTTTGACTTAACAATCAGTGGCGCCCACATCCCCTGCTGCTTCAGTAGGGATCACATCTTGATCTGCCATAAATCAAAACTATTCCTCCTAGTGAATTTGTCGATTTTTACGTTCATGCTAGACATCTTTAATTGTCGAATATATGCAGAATTTTGAAACCCTAACAATTAAGCTCTGATACCAGTTTGTTACGAAATCGACGATTAAAGAATATAAAAGAACGTAAAAAATAGAGAAGATCAACACACAAATTTACATGGGTCACTAACAATATGTGTTAGCTACGTCCACGGGACAGAGGGAAAACAATTTTATTAAAGAGAATGTTAGGATGAATAAAACCTATAGGGTTAGAGAGTTTGTTAGTGCACTTCTCTAAACCTAGGTGGAGAAGGAAAATATTTAAATAATTAAATATATCAAATACCAATTCTAATTAGGTTTAGGATTCAAGACATTTCAACAATTTATTTGATTAAGTATCAACATTTGTAATCAACAATTAACTACCACATCATTTGCCATTAGTAAACTAACAATTAAAAAAGAAAAAGTTCAATAACCATTTAAAACCACTTCTCATACCTCGGCCAAAAATGTCTCTTTCAAAATTTTCAAATGTCAAAAAATTAAAGGCACCAAACAGTTGAGATTAAAAGTGAAAAATAACCAAAACGATTAGAAAAAAATGACAAAAAAAAAAAAAACCTTCTTAACATTTAAAGCCCATAACTTTTTGGACAAAATTATTTTAAATGACAAAATTATTGAAAATATTTACAAATAATATCAAAATATCACAGTCTATCATAGATCGCAATAGATACTAACATTTTGTTATATTTGTAAATATTTTAGTTCATTTTTCTATATTTGAAAATAACCTTTAACTTCTTTCTACCTTTTCCACTAGTGATTTTTCACTCCCGTAATATATTTGCCAAAAATACCAACATTTGATGGATCGAACATATATGATCCCAAAGGACAAAACACATAAACATAAACTAAGGTTTGATCCTAACATAAATTTGAACAAGAAACACACTTAAAACAGTACAGTTTTTAAGGGAAATAATTAAAAGAGAAAGCATTGTGTCATCTATCACATGTTGAGGTTGTGAAAGATAAAAAGAAAAGAAATGCATTAAATAATGGGAGCAGTAAATTATGTTAAATCATATATATATATATATGGAGAGGTCCACAAAGAAATTGGGTGTGAAAATGAATGAGGTATATTTGTCTCTCTGACTCTCTCTGTTCCCTATCTTTTCTCTCCTTTCATTTCTTTTCCTTTATACTGCTTTGCTCTGTGTTTCTGTTCTTTCCTATTAATTCTGATTTTGACCATTTTTTTTTTAATTTCTTTTGTATCTACGTTGAAATTTGGTGAGATTTTCTATGCATCAATACAACCAACAATAATGTAATTCAATTAACATTTAAAATTAAAAAAAAAAAAAAAGACTATATAAAACGAAAAGAATGTGTTATGTTAGTTTCTTTTTTGTTGTGTGTTTTTATATGTGTGTCATCTATCCTTGATTTTGATGCATCTTTCATTTTACCTTCAGACAAATGATGCCTCTACCGAATAAAACCACCATAAACTTATAAATTTTGCTATGAATGTATATAGATTTCTTTTTCTTCATTATTATCTTTTTCTTTTTTTCTTTCTTTTTCTGTTTTCAACCAGATAAGACTCTAAACTCATTTAGATTACAAGTTAAGTCTCTAAATTTTTAGGATTTTCTTTTTTTTTTTTCAAACAAAGTTTTTATAGTTTAAAGAGTTTTGTATAGAGTAAATAATCCAAGAATAATTATACTATAGGACATGCTATACATTTTGAAAACTTACAAACGTACTGAATACAAAATTGAAAAGTGGTGGCGATAAAGTTGAGGGGGTAAGGTAAGAAATTTGTAAAGTTAAATTTATGAAGAGTTTTAATTAGAATGGTGGGTTAGAAGAAAGTTTTAAATTTTTTTCCAGTGAATTTTAATTAGTAAGGGTAGCAGGGCACGTTGGTTTATCAGACCTGACCTTACCTAACAAAAAAAACTTTTGTCAGCCTCTCTCTCTCTCTCTCATAATTCATATTAGTGAGAGTACAGCAGAGAGACACAAAATTTCAAGGAAAACAAGAATGAAAATTCCTTACAGCTAGAGAAAACAAACAATCTGAAACAAACAAACGGACAAACTACAAAGGAGAGAGAGATATTTAGATAAATATACTTTCTTTTGGTTTAATTATAAGATATACCTTCCAATTTTATCATTTATTTCAAAAAAATACTCATATACTTTCGAAAACTTGTCATATAACTAATTTCAACTTTAGTAAATGTTTCAAAAATGTCTTTTTGATGGAAGTTGAGATATGTAATGGTGCATATTTGTGATGTAGAATGGAAATTTAGATTCCTATATCGTTTTAGGTCATTGCCATGTAGTTGTAAGTCTCGTTGTTGTTGTTGTTTTTTTTTTTTTTTTTTTTTTTTAAGTTCTAAAAGGTTACTCCAAATGTAGTTTTGAAGTGTTTATGAAAGTTGAAGGGTAATATGTTGCAATTTATACACGTATTTTTTAAACAAATAGTGAATTTTTTTTGAGACAAGATTAGTACATATATATCAAGCAAATAACAACAACAATTCACTACTCCGGATTTTCCTTTAATCAAGAATGAAGGGAAGAATACTATATGAAAAAAAATTTCTAAATTAAAAAAATATCCTCTAGAGGAAGTTAAAATTGCAATATAGTGGACAATATTTTGCTCTCCTCTTTAGGAATATGACAAAAATGCACTATATTAACAACTTTCTCCACAAAAAGAATGTCTTGGATGAAAATTTCAAATTTGGAAAAAGAAATCTCGGTCTTCATTGAAGAGCTTAATAACCTTCGAGGCATTAGATTCAACCTCAAGTGGAGGGTTTTTCTAAGAGTATTTATTATAATTTTGTCTTTGTATGTGATGATTAATTGAGAGGGTTTAATATGATTGATTTTGAGAGGGAGTGTATGTTCAAAGGAGAAGGGAATAGATGCCAAGTTTGGTTCACTTCTTTGGATACCAACAAGAGAATTCAGACAAAACTCTCTCTTATTTTCTCACTGCAAACATTGCAGCTTATATTTCTTTTTCAATTATAAGCCCTTTCTTTCTCTCTCCAAATTCTTTGTTTTATTTTTTATTTTTCTTTTTAGAATAAACTTTGTTTTCAGTTCTCTGTCTAATAATCTTCTTTTGTATATATCGTTCATTTCTGTCATAAGCTTTACTTTTTTATGATGTTGTTTTCAAAATCAAAGAAAAATACAACCTCTCCTTCCTCCCCCATTCATTCATTCATTCATTTACGTCCTTTCACCTAATTTCTGCTACACCCATTTTTTTTTTTTCATTAGGGTATGTGATTAATTAATGCACCCAATAAGAGACTATTATGTAGAGAGAGTTTTCATTTCATTTCATTCTACTCTATAATATGTAACGACTCGAATTTAGAAGGGGGACATGAATATGAATCAAAATTATATCCGAATGAGAGTATAGTTAAAAATGACTTCAAAGATTTATTTGAAAGTTACTATCTACAAGAACAAAGTGCACTTTTCTTTTCGGTAGTTTAATCATAAAAACTCCAAAATTAAGTGTGCTTAGCTTGGGCCAATTCTATATTGGGTGACCTCATCGAAATTTTCCTACAAAGCATATGTGTGAGAACAAAGCATGCTTATTAAAGGACTCGTGTTGGTTTGTGGGGATATAGTCTTCACTCTTCAAAAGAATTCAAGACAAGCAAGGATGACGTTGCTAGGTTGCAGGGAATTGAATGTTGAAACCATCTAGATTCCAAATCGGGGCATTACACAATGTGGTGGCCGAATTTTCTTTTAGGAGATAGAAAATAAAACCTAATGCTCGGTCTTAGCCTTAGTATTATTACTAATTTTTCCCCTTTATTTATGTTATGTGATGATTATTACTTTTAATGAAATCTTTAGATTAATTATCACAACACTTTGACTTGCATTCTATGAATTGAGTTAAAAATAACCTTTGTTTTAATCTGATAAATAGATCTCTACTCACCTATAACATAGAAAGCCCAAGCTCACACCCTAAACAATTTACTTATATACTCATTAAAAGCTAAGAGGTTATAACAATAATCAATAATCTCATAAAAGATTCATCTCTTTTCAGTTCATGTATCATCTAATGAAAAGCTAAGCATGTATTAAAATGAAACTAAATCAATACATAAAAACATAAAATATAAATGGAAGAAAATGAGACGAACATCAAAGAAAAGGTTAAATATTTTGCCCCAAATTAATAATTGCTTGTTTGTTGTTGTTTTTCTAACCCCACAATTAATTCAACTAGTTAAGATTATAACTTCGACTAAAATTAGGTTAACTATTCAAATTTTAATTGTTAGGTAGAATAAAAAGATTTATTATATCGAAAAGAATTTTTTTTTATAATAGCGGAAAAAGAACTTTTCCTTTAGGAAAGGAGGAAAAAAGAATATAAGAAAAAAAAATTGTATATTGATTGTAAAGTTAGCTAAGTAGGTGCAATTAAAAAATTAATTTGGGGATTAATTAATGAAGTTTTGATTAAGACAAAAGTGAAAAGTGTAAGTATGTTTTTATTATAATTAAAGTTGTTTAAAATTAGTATAAAAGAGAAGTTTATTAGATTTGGAATCCAAGACACTTGGGAAGTATGATTATGTCCTATGCTTTTCTTTATTTTTTTTTTTTTTCTTTTTTCCTCAAAAGACAGCTTGTGAGCCCCCCAACCTCTCTTCCTTCCTTTCCAACTCAACAAAATTAAAGTTTCATACTTTTATGTGTATATAATTTATAGTAAACAATTACTTTTTTGAATATATCTACCCTTCAAGTCAAACTCATTTATTTTTATTTTTAATTGGATCTTCACTTTTTATTTCCCTTTCATATAATTATAACACCATTTCTCTCCCACCATTTATCTTTTTGATGAAAGTGTGTTTTGGTTTGTCTCTCCATGACAGCTAAAAACAACATATCTAAAGTTCAAATCTCTTTTTTACTAGTTGAAGAAGAAAGAAAGAAAGAAAAGACATTTTGTTGGATTCTGAACTTTGTCTACAATTTATTTTCACTTACTTATTTTCTATAACCAATAATTGCAAAATGTTATTAATTATTAATGTCTCAACCTCCTACTTTTTGCCTCATAATATTTGGTTTTTCTATTTTTAAAATTAAGTCTATTTTTTAAAAAATTTTTTTTACTACGGTTTGCATTTTTTTCTTAATTAAAAAAAGTTGATTTTTTATTCAAATTCCAAAAACAAAAATAAATTTGTGAAAATTATTTTTTTTAGTCTTCAAAATTTGACTTGACTTTTTAAAATATTGGTAAAAATTAAATAACAAAGTAAGAAAATTAGAAATGAAATAGTAAGGGTATTCATAGGCTTAATTTTCAAAAACTAAAAATTAAGGACTATTTGATAACGTTACCGTTTTCAGTTTCATGTTTCTCATTGTTTAAGAGACGGACTTATTTGATAACTGTTCTCATTTCTTCTTTCTAAATTTTAAGAACATTTCTAAAAACTGGGCCAAAACTGGAAAACAATAAAAAATAGTTTTTGTTGTTTTGTTTCTATTTCTATTTTACTGTTCCCACAAATAATTACTTATATATTTTGGTGTATTGGTGGTAGATGCTCATGATAACTAACTTCCTATCATGATTTTAAATCCCACTTGAAGCAATTTTTTTAGACATTTTCGATTTTTATTTTTTGAAGAATTTGTTTTTTTTCAAACTAACTACCTATCATGATTTTAAATCTCACTTGAAGCAATTTTTTTATAGACATTTTCAATTTTTTTTTTGAAGAATATGTTTTTTTTTTCCTTCCATTTCTTTATTTTTATTTTTTTCTTTATTAATTTTGTTATTTACAAAAATAATTCTCTCATATTTATATTTTATTTTAATATTAATTTTAAAATTCTCTAATATTTAGGTTTATATATTATTCTAATTTTTAATATATATATTAATTTTTTTATTTTATTTGTTCTTTTAGTTCTAATCTTTTTAGTATATCTAAAACCGAGTAGAATTTTACAATATATAAATTTTGCTGACTAAGACATTCATTTAGCTTAATTTTAATATTTTACAACCACGACATTTACATAATTATATAATTAAGTTGGATTTGACTCGACACATCATTTAAGACAAATGGCTCGAGTTAGAGATGACAGTGTTGATTAAATTTGGGAACCATATGAAGGATATGATACAACTTTGTTATTATGTTTAGTTGTCATCGAAACTTACTTCTATTAGATGACATAAACTTTTGATAATATCTTTTTTTATGTTCAACGTATGACATATCTTTTTTTTATATTATATTGTTAAAAAAAAAAAGAAACAAAAAAGTAATAGTTATCAAACAAATTTATGTTTTGGTTTATTTTTTTCCAAGAAACAGGAAATAGAAATAGTTATCAAACATAGTCTTATTTCTTGCTCTCAAGAAAGAAGAAACAGAAAATAGAAAATGAGAACATTATCAAACGAACCCTAAAAATTAAATGGTTAAAAACGAGGGTATATAAATTGTTTTTCAGCAACAACGCTTGATGCTCGAGACTGTAGGTCTTATAAGCTCAGGTTGACAAATTGACGAATTATATTTATGTTTGAACTATGTTCATGTTGTATTATTTGCTCATATAAATTTGTAATTACTTGAAGTTGTTTTCTGTTTATTTTATTGGACCCCTTATCATATGTTACGTTTATAATTAGCCTAAAAGCAAGGGGGAAAATGAGGTACGGTGTTTGATTCTCTTTTGACTTTGTGTTTGGTACACAATCATGCAAATTTCTTCTTTTTTTCTTTTTTTGGGGAAAATAATCAGTTTGTGGGAAAAAATAATTAATAGTCATCTTATACCACTTGATTGTTATTATTCGGTCAATAAAAGTGGACTTATTAACCTACTTTTAATTTATGTAACATATGAGAGTGTGGAAGTTAAAGTTCATTAATTGTCTGGGTGGTGTTCATGATAAAATATAATTTTTGTTAGTACAACAACGTAACGGTAAGATAAGAGATGAAACTAAATATTACTTTTTAAGATGACAATATAGAGCCTAATCTACTAGTTAGTTATGTTCACGTGTGTTTAATATGTATTTGTTTAATGTTTGAAAATTTTAACAAATATTAAAAATGTTTGCTGGTTTGTGATTTCTGAAATTTATTGTATTTGCTAAAGTAAATTTAATTGTAGTTCAATAATTGACATTTAGTGAAAAAAGTTGAAGAAAATAAATAAATAATTACATGCATCTAAAGAAAATAAGTTTTCAACCCATTATCAATCATGAAGTCTTGCATGTGATAATTTGTACAGTAATGTTTGAATTAATTGTAATATTTGAGTTGAACTGAAAAATGATAATATTAATAATAATTTTAAATTTATAAAATTATATCTTTATTTTCGAGTAATTTTTAAAATTTACTTAATTTTAGTCTCCTAATTTCATATATATGTTTAGATTAGTTAACTTTCCATTAATTTTCTTTTTTTTTTTTTTGGTTTATTCTTTTTACTATTTTTCAATTTGTGCACGTCATCCTTGTGCATGCCATGTTAATCTTCTCTGTATTGTTCTAATTTTATCGGATGTCCCAACAATCTATATATTTCTTTTGTTATTTGTGATAAATTCTATATATATTGTATATGACATTGGTTTATTTTGACTATCATTTGAGGAATGTGTGTTATACATCACATGTATATTTAATTTTGATATGCATCCAAACTTTAGAACAGTGTGATCTAGTATGTCTATTATATTCACCAATACAAAATTGTTTAACAAATAAAAGACCAAATAAAATATTTAGAAAAGTTCAAAGTACCAAACAAAAGAAACTTTTAAAAAGATAAAAGAAAGCAAAGTATAAAAGTTAAAGACTAGATTAAGAATATTCTAAACCTAATATTTACTCAAACTTTTTAAATTAAAGTTCATATCCATTTTCAATCTCTAAATTAAACTTTTTCATTCCTAAACTTTTCATTACTTTTATTTCTTATATTTTATTTTCAACAAGATATTAAAGGTAGGAAATCAGAATCAGGAAATACATCATAACATCGTTTCTTTTATTCCTTATATTAATTTTTGTTATTATTTTGCTACCTAATATTCAACCCTCAATTACAACTCAAACATATTTGAAATAACATTATCCAATATCCACCCATCACAACAATATAATTATGCAAGAAAAGTAATGATAAGAACCAATATTGCATTTTCTAAGAGTTTGACCAAAATGACATAGACTTGAAAAATGATATTTTTTAAATCTAAAATACAAAATTGAACAAAACTTTCAAAGAATGTCATGATGGGAAAACATAAGAAAACTTTAAGGTTATTATAACGAGTAACACTTTTAATATTAATAATTAAATATATAACAATAATTTTAAAGAATTCTAAATATAGCAAAATTTATTGGTGATAATACTAGTACTGATAGATTCTGAAAATTAGATCTAATCTTTGTTATATCTACGAATTTTTGTAATTATGATATTGCTAAGGAGGTGTCAGTAATATAGTTGAGATGTCCTAGTGCACTCCTCCTGATTTCTCTACCTCTATATTTTTTTAAAAAAGAAAAAATAATTTTTTTTTGCATTGTAATATATCGGTTAATATTTTGGGCCCAATTGCTATATATTTGCAACTACCCAAAAACTTTAATTAGTACTAGCGGGGTTAAAACCCTTTTTCTGAAAAAAAATAAATAAGAAGTTTGTCACATAACACTTTGTGATCACCTACTTTTATAGATAAGATAAAATAGTTGCAGTCTGTGCAGTAGTAAAGTATTACTAAAAAAACCGAAAACCAAACCGAAAATTCAGTGATATAATATTTATTATTTGTAGAAAGAAATTTAAGAAAAGAAGAAAAGGGGCCCGAAACATGTTGAAGGTAATTTGATCTGGGTCAGGCAGCCCCATCCTCCCAATTATCTCCTTTTTTTTCATCTCTTCTTTCATAGCTCCCACCATTATCATATCATATACACAAAACCCTTTCAAATTCTCTTCTTCTTCATCATCATCAATCATAATCATGTTGAAACCTTCAACTTCTTCTTCTGGTGGGCTTCCTCTTCCTCCTCCTCTTCCTCCTCCCAATTCTGACCATGCCATCACCAGCAAAAGAAAAAGAAGACCCGCAGGAACTCCAGGTATAATTTTTTATATAATTTAATAATTCAATTGGGTGGTTTTATTTTTGATAAATTAATAGATAAAATTGATTAGATCCGGATGCGGAAGTGGTTTCTTTATCCCCAAAAACGCTTCTTGAATCGGATCGGTATGTTTGTGAGATATGCAACCAAGGGTTCCAAAGGGATCAGAATCTTCAAATGCACCGGCGCCGCCACAAAGTGCCTTGGAAGTTACTAAAGAGAGCGGAGACGGCGGAGAGTGTGAAGAAAAAGGTGTTTGTTTGTCCGGAGCCGACGTGTCTTCACCATGACCCTTGCCATGCTCTTGGTGATCTCGTCGGTATAAAAAAGCACTTCCGGAGAAAGCATAGCAACCAAAAGCAGTGGGTTTGTGACAAGTGCTCTAAGGCTTATGCTGTTCATTCTGATTTCAAAGCTCACCTCAAAACTTGTGGCACTCGTGGCCACTCTTGTGATTGTGGTCGTGTCTTTTCCAGGTCCCTCTCTCTCTCTCATTTCTCCTTTTTTTCCTCAATTACTTTATTTCTACATTAATTAATTAGAGTATATCATATTCTCTGCTTCATTTTTAGTTTTACGAAGCATATTTAAGAAAAAAGAAAATTATAAAAATAAAGAATTCCAAAAAACATATATCCAAGTACGATACGATGGATGTGTGGTAAAGATACTGAAGATGTATCAACCTAATCATTATGTTTACCTTTTGTTTTTCGTTAATTTTTTCAATTCATTCTTAAGCTTGTCAACTTCCTTACTAACCCTCTATATATGAAGGGTTAAAATACAAATTTTAATTTCTCTCATTATAAAACTCATTAATTATATTGTTTTAGGCTTAGATTTACTTTGATTTCATTCTCTCCATATAAATGAAGAAATAAGGTAATATTGTAAGGTTGTAATTATATTGATAATCATTCCTCTATTCATATTGTACTGTTACATAGTATTTTTCCCATTTATGTAATAAGCAAAATTTCCTTCTTCGGTTTCCTCTTTCAGAGTGGAGAGCTTTATAGAGCACCAAGATACTTGCAATCTCCGCCAGATGAGGTCCGATCAATTGCAACCAGTGGTGCCGCCGTTACCACCACCGCTGTTATTGCAACCCTACTCACGATCAGTTTCTTACACCGGCGCTTCCACCAGCAACGATCATAGCTTTCAAATGGCTACTCCATTACGAGGGTTTCCAATCTTATCATCAAACTCGGATCGAAACATCAACATTAATTTACCCGATCACCACGATCTCGAACTTCATCTCTCTTCTCCGAGCTCAGCCTTTCTAAAACTCTCAATTGGGTCCAACAAGGAGCCGAATGACGAGCGTCAACTCGAGCTGGCGATAGCAGAGAAGGCGTACGCAGACGAAGCAAGACGAGAGGCGAAACGACAGATCGAAATCGCCGAAGTCGAGTTTGCAAATGCCAAAATGATACGACAGCAAGCTCAAGCGGAGTTGGAGAAAGCAAGGATCTTGAAGGAAGAAGCTAGCCGGAAAATGAGCTCCACTATTGTGGAAATCACTTGCCAAACTTGCCGGTTGCACTTTCACATGAGTTTGGCCGCTCCTGAAGAGACCTCACTCGCCATCAGCTACATGTCGTCTGCTACGACAGAAGGTGACGGAGAATGAAATATATTTAAAAAGTCTAGAACAATGTGACTAACAATTTTTTAAAAAAACAGTAATTTGATCCAAAGTTTTAGAACCAGCTGCCCTAATAGCTATTTAGCTTAAGGCTTGATCGAATATATTTTTTTTCTTCTACATGTAACGGTGTAGAACGCTCAGCAGCCACATTGTTCCAGACAATATCATATTGTTTTTTGAGATGAGACAGGTATTAGGGTTATTAATTTTCGAGGATTTGTGACACTATCGAAGAAGATCATCTCATAAAATTATATGACACAAGTTGAGCAATTGAATCAAGATATGGACGTACATTGTATTAAAATTGTGTAGGAGTTTGGTTTTGTTGTTTGTGTGTGTATTTGTATTCTTTTTCCCTTCTTTCTTTCTAGACTCATGATTTTGTTGAATTATTGTATATGTGATGATTATTGCAGTGTCTCGAGGGACGAAAAACTTGAGGTGTTAGGTTTTAATAATTTATGTTCGTTTTAGCTGCAAAGAAAAATCCATTATTTGAATTCTTCAAAAGTACAATAATAATATAAAAGAATCACTCATTATTGTGTGGAAAGAAGAAACATTTTTTTCAGTACTTTGTTTTCATTATTATTTAATAGATGGTAAGATTTTTCATCCCTTCTCAATTTTACCACAGTAAGACCTTTCTAATAACATGTTCAATATTTTTATAGGAAAAATGGAGAAAGGCTAGACCAAATAGGTAAAGGTCAAAAGAGGAGGGGGGGGGGGGTGGTTTGAATTGGATAGGATTGGAAAAAAAAAAAAAAAAATTCTCTGACCTACTTCAATTATGTGTTATTAGATTAATCACCAATAGAGTTAATTAAAGACTTTAAAAATATTTCATTTTCACTCCATTCTTTAGTTGGGAAGGTCTAGTACGATCAAATATATAAACATAAGATATATCTTCTTCTTACTTAAACTAGTACAATTATATGAACATAAATTCAAATATTAGACTATTTAATTTGATTAAGAAAATGGAAGAAAAGGCAACATCTATACTTACATTATATTCATGAACATAACTTCACAACTTGTTAACACTTAAATTAGCAGTAAAGCTATATAAGCTCAAACCCTAAGTTAGATTAAGAGGGAGAGGGATTAAAAGAGTGTTCTTAGATGACTTTTGCTTGGGAGAAATTATTCAAAAATGTGTGGGCGACAGTTTTGTATCATTGATGCATGAGAAAGAAATTATAAAGGTATACGCTCCCAAATTTGTAATGATTAGTAGAGGACGACATACAAATGTTTTTTCTTGTACTTGCTCCTAATGCTCAAACCTAAGAACATTAAAAACGTTTGATATTAAGCTCACTCGAAGGTTAGACTCAAAACCCCTCGTTTTTTTTTTTTTTTTTTTTTTTTTTTTTTTTTTNGGGTCTTGAAATGGGGATGTTAAAATAAATTGGAGTGGAGTTAGTGTTGTTCCACAAGGATTGATGATGGACCCATATATTATGGAGGAAATGAATGAGGGTCTGAAATATATGTAAATAGACATATTACATATTCATATATGGAGGGTTGAGAGAGATGTATATTTTTACTTTGTTTTGGGGACCATTCTAGTGTATTAAAAGGAATGAAGCTTTCAAACAAAGAAAAATAAAGGAAAAGGTTCTTGTGACCCTCTTTGTATGTGTATGTTTGTGTGTGATTTTTCAATATATAATTTTTAAGGATCTACCTCGGCCAATTTTATAGAGAGAAAATTAAATAAACAAACAAAAAAAGAAAGAGAAATGTGTAAGGTCGTTTTCAATGCATTTGTGTTCCTTTGTAAAACGTAAATGCTTATTGAAAACCCACCATGTTTTTCAGTGCCACAGTTGCTTTTCCTCATGCTCAGGCACTCGTCCCTCTCACATTTCAAAAAAAAAAAAAAAAAAAAAAA
>QLSR01001486.1:75956-95114 GCA_031780015.1 Citrullus colocynthis
TTAAAAAAAAAAAAAAAAAAAAAAAAAAAAAAAAAAAACATCCAAATGAATCCACGAGAAGGGAGAGAAATAGAAAAAAAATATGTATCTTTTTTTTTCTAAGTTTTAAGATGTTTCGTATTTATATTTTGAATTTAATTTTAGTTCTATCCCTAGATTTTAAAATGTTATAATAGTTTTATACTTCACATTTGAGTTTTGTTTCAATCTAAGTCACGTTTGTCCCAATTGAAACGTAATCCATCAATGGCAAAATAAAAAGTGGAGTTGATTATGTTTACAATTGTTTACTTGTATTCCACAGTTATGGGACCTAACTTCAAATATGTAATCAAATCGCAGAATTTAATTGAAGAATTTAGAAGGCTCAATTTGATTGTAGTTGAAAATTATGTGAGATCCACTACCTTTACTGTTAATGTTATTGTTATGTTATAGATATTGTTACTATAATAGTATGAAAATTATAAACCTGTCAAATTTATTATACCTTTACCTTAACCGTTATCGTTAAGGTCAAACAGTAATAGTAAATGCGATCAAAGACAATCCAATTATGTTCACGAATCAGGCCTATTACAATTCATCCGTTAATTAAATCTCACCAATTTTCATTACTGGTTGGTAGATGTGGTCTTAGTCCTTAGGTTTCAAGATGTTACATTTTTAACCTCGATTTTTCATTAAATAATAACTTTAAAATTATTGATGTCAATGTCTATTAATTAATTTAAAATAATTATGCAGTGAAATTTTTTTAATTTTAATAATGATGAAAAATAATGTAAATTAATTATAATTATTTTAAATTTATTAATATGAAAAGTTGAGATTGGGGTGAAATTATAACCTTTTGAAACCTAGAAACTAAATTGAAATCAAACTCAAAATTAATTAAAGAACAAAATGTGTAACATTTTGAAATCTATGGACCAAATAGAAACTAGATCCAAACCTAGGAGCCAAAAATGTATTTTTTTTAAAATAAAAAAAGACATTTTTTCCTTGCATTAAGATAAGTTCGGTATTAAAGAAAATATTACTAACCTACATTATTAATTAAATCATTTAGGGGGCATTTGGCACGTAGGTTCAACATGATCTTAAAGTTTGTGTTTGTATAGATATTGGAAGTAGATTTGGAAGAGTTGTCCCATGGAATTTAATATTACATTACAAGTTTAGTCTCTTAACTTTTATGGTTGTGTCTAATAATAGGTCTATAAGCTTTAAAAGGTAATACATTACAAGAGTTCAATTTTGTGTCTAATAGTTTCCAAAATTTTAAAAATGTCAAATAAATTCTTAAAATTTTTCAAATTTGTATCTAATGAATTTTTAATATGTTCAACATCTTAAAATTCGAATATATTAGATACAATGTTAAATTTAGTGTTCAATAGATATTAAAATTTTGATTTTGTGTCCAATAAATTCAAAAATTTTAAATAATGTTGAACTGATAAAAATTAAAAGTTCATAAATTGCTCTTTTGAAAGTCTATCGCTTTATTAGTTAACACAAATTTTAAAGTTCGGGAACCAGTAATTTAACCAAGTTTTTATATTACACACTTCAATTGGATAGATGAGTATTCAACTTACGTTTTTTTAAGCTTAAAAAGATTAAGAAAAAAATCAATTTATACTTTTAAACCCTAAACTTGTCCTAGTTAAAATCAGCTAATAATTGTATTAATATTAAACTCTAAATTTTTATAACTAAATCAATTTGATAATTGTATTAATATTAAATTCTAAATTTTTATAACTAAATCAATTTGGATCTCTTGTGGGCATGATTTATACATATTTTCACTTAATTTCATTTTATTTAAAAATCAACTCACAATCATCAAAATAAAATTATTACTCTTCCAAAATTCTACCGAAGAGCAAAAAAAAATTGTCACTTAATTCTTACTCCATAAGTAGAGAAAAATATAGGGAGACGATGAAAAATTGTTTCTATCTATTCAATTTTAGCATTTTTCGATAGTATTATATTTTTTATATTCATGAGTGTAGGGGCCAGCTTAAGCGCACCTATACCAATCTCACGGGACAATCCGCTTGATCCTACAACATTTGGGTGTCAAGGACATCCGTAGGATATTAAATCTTAGGTAGGTGACCACCATGGAGTGAACCCATGAACCCTTGGCCCTTTAACCTTTTTCCACTACTGTTAGGTCAACTGATGATGGTTCTCGATAGTATTATATTTATCGGACATATATGTTTAAAAAGTTTTATACATGTGTGAAGATTATGCATTAATGTAACATATAGTCTAAATTGATTCACTCTTGAAATTTTAAAAATTTAATTGATACAATGATTAGTGTTGTTATTATATTTGAAGTTATACAATTATTCAATGGATAACAAACCTTTAAACTTAGGCATGAATTGATTTTTGATCTCCTAAAAATAAACTTAGCTGCATCATAAAATTAATAAAAGCTTCTTGGACAAATAGTGTAATTGTTTGTACTAAAAAGAAAAGTATTGAGAAGTTTGAGTGTAATTATTGGTTTCTTCTTCTTCTTCTTCATGATTTTAACTCCAAACAAAAGTAAGAGGAATATAAGGAAACAATAAAAGAAGGGAAGAAAGAGAGAAGAAAAAGGTTTAATTTTTCAGTCTCTCTTTTGAATTTACTTTGTTGGATTGGGACCATGTGTTTTTTATCTTTTTCATTTTCACCACATATTAAAGTTTCCCTTTACATCATACCCCTCTAGAATTTTCTTCCTCAGCTTCTTGTTCTTCTTCTTGGACCCTCCATAGCACTGACTTCAAATTTATACTTCTTTTTAAATACAATATAATAAATACACTATATACTAATAGTAAAAAATATGAACCCCATAGGATGTATATGTTCTATATGTTATTTGTGTTGTGATATGATATGAATGTAAGTTTGTGTGTGTGGATACATTATTGTTGTATTTGAGAGTAATTTTGAAATAGTTAAAATTACTAATCACACCAAAATCTGTCTATAATTATTATCAAAATCAAATTTAGGATAAGTTTACACTTTAAAACACAATTTTCAATATGTCATTTAAATCGATTTTAAATAATTAGATCGTGTTTCATCATGATTTTGACCAATACATGATGGAAAATTACAAATAACAGTGAAAACTCGAGTAAATATTGAGAAATAAACATGTAAACAATTAGGTTGAGACGTTAATATCTCGCTCTCTTTACGAAGATTCAAGTCCTCTGCATTCTGTATTGAATTTAATTTCTTTATATGAACCACCAGTGCAACATATATTTTTTGGCATGTCCCCTTCGGAATACAACTCAACTAAAATGTTGTGTAGCTTAAACCATGCTACATTGAATAGTTAAGGTCAAAGCTCCACAACCAAAACACCATTCTTTCGGTCTTAAAAAAGTTAATGCGAAAAAATTAAGAAAGAAAAATATAATGAATATTTGTTGGTGTTTGTTCCTAAAGGATAATAGGAAAGCTATTTATAGTAAATCTTGAATCTTAAATATTTAATTAAAAGCTTAATATTAAATATATATGATTTATTAATACTTTTGGAAAATAAGTTTTCTTCTTTTAATGAAAAACAATCAAAACTTTAACTCAACCTTTAATCTTTAAAAATCAAATTATTAAATATTCAAAAGATTACACCTAAACAAATAAATTTAATAATTTTAAAATTTCTCTCAAATATAACCAACCTTTTCTCCTTTGCCCAAAATAAAATAGACTAAGAAAGACTATAGTTTGGTTATTTAAAAGCGATATAGGGTAGTTAAAGTTAAATGTGCTTGAAAATTTTGAAATCAACTTGGAGCTATTGAATGAATGATTTTAGTTCATAAATTCAATAAAAAGGTGAAAGTGACTTTTTTTTATTATTTATTTTTTTTTAAGAAAAAGGAGTTCATTTAATTTGAATTATTTAGTAGAAATTGAAAAGAAAACTAAAAGCTCCAAACTCAGGAAAATATATGCCCTTTACCTTTAATCATGAAGGCATTTAATTGTTGGGCAGTAGCTAGCGTTTAAATTTCCAACTCTTTGGGCTAGGATAGCTATAATTTAAATGGACTTTTTTGCCCTTCCATTGTAGGAAAATTGAAAGGTAAAAGGAAACGAGATCGATTATATAGAGAGGAAATTAAAAAAAATATATATAATATATATGTTCTTTTTTCTCAAAGGTTATTGAATTGCAAAAGCAAAAAAATTGAAGGAGACCTCATTGCTTATTGTTCTAAGACATAAACAAACACAAACAATGTAATAGGGCTCAAGGAAAAAAAAATATGAGTGGAAAGAATTTACATAATCGAGCTCTAAGCCAAGTAGAACATTAGAGGAATGCACATCAGATCTAACCAATCTGAGAAACCACATGACGCAAAATAGCACCATAGACACAAAAATTTTATTGACACATTTGGAAAAAATAATAGATAATAACTAATATCAAACAACTCTCCAAATTCTACCGCACACATGTAGTGGCTTACCTGCACTAACATGATAGAGCAAGTTAATTTCTATGCCTTATTGAAATATTTGATGGAAGAACCCTCGCCCTAGAAAAACACATCCTCCCGAAAGGGAAGGTTGGAATTATAGTTACATGGCAAAAGAGAAATTGTCACAATTTTAGTTTATATAGATTTTTTATTTATGTAACTTTACTTACTAATAGCTTTTGTTTTAGGGTATGCTTCTCAAAAACTAAAAAATAGAAACGTAGAACTATAAACTTTTGAAGAACTAAAAAAAGAAATGAAAAATAAAAATCTATTACTTTTCATTTCTAAAAATTTTCTAGATTCTCTTTGTTGTAAATTATATAAAAAGGACTACCTAATGAAATAAGCATTACTAGACAAGCATATACAAATTTTAAAGATAAAATCATAGTATCAATCCTTAATTTAATGAGTTCTTCTTTGAAGTTTCATGTTAATCAAAAAGGTTTTCTAGATTTGATGTTTGTAATTATGGTGTTTTAAAAATCAATTATTTTGAGGAAGGTTGATTGGCTAGGAGGAAAATATACAGCCTCATCAATTTTCCATCCTTCTTTTGAGGGAAAATCAATGATGCCTAAAGTAACTTGGAATCATATAAAGCAAAAGACACATTCAATTTTTTCTTCTGCCCTAATATTCACACTAACTTTTCACCATAAATATAATGAATAAGGGTGTTTTATATAATTTTTTTTAATTTTAATTTTAATTTATTCTTTTCTAGTTGAACAATATACTAGGTGTTTTAGTTAAAAAATTTATTGGGGCAATTTTGTTTCTATTTAATCTTTTACATCACATACACTTCTTTGCCCATGGATTTCATTTGTTTCTCTGTAGAAACCATCGCTAAGCAATTTCTTAGTTTAACTAACATAGATGACTTATTATTTTATCAAAAGTTTAAAGTTTAAATCTTTCTTTAAGTACACTTATGTACAATAAAGGTGGAAGATTCGAACCATAAATTTTTCAATTGCTAATACATTCTATTATGTTAGTTGAGCTATGATCACTTTGACTTTAAGGTTTAAATCTTCTCACTCCATACAAAATTAGAAAAGAATTCGCTATGGGTATAAAATTAAGTTCATTAAAGTTCAGTATTGAAATGACGATTTAATTCCTTCTAGTAATGTGCATGCAAGCATACATACAAAGACGTGTATATGTTTGAATCACTTCAAAATTTGACGTATGAAAAATGATATTCTATAAATAATTTGATATATTTAAACAATTTAAAAGTCTTATGTACAAATAATTAAATAACTTAGTATGGAATTTTATTTTATTTGATTTGAAATGTAAAAGCATTTTTAGAAGGAATTAGCCATTTAAATGAGAATACACAACAAATTAAACATTTAAATGAGACCATGGTAGAGAATTAATAATTTATTAGTTGAAATTTTTTCTTCAAAAACCATTTCATTGATTTTTTTTAAGATAATTAAACGGAAGAAAATTTCCTTTAGAAAATAGGGAGAATCCCTACTCAAATCTCTACCAAATTAAGACGAAAAATTTTTTGGGAATGAGGAATGAAATAAGGGGCAGGTATGGGATGATGAAGCCATCACAACTCTGTGAAAATCTCTGTACCCATTGCAATTTCCTTTTTTTTTAAAAAAAAAAAAATTTAATTATTTTTTTTTTATTTTTATTTTGGAAAAAATTTCAATCTTTACACCCTAAATTTTAAATTTTATCAAATTATAATTTTTTTTTAGTTCAACATAGATGGGGTGAGAGATTCAAACCTCTAACCTATTGGTTGAGGTTGTATGATTTATGAATTATGCTTAGGTTGGGGATCGAATTGAACTTAGACATGTTTAAAAATTGCAATTTCTCCCCTATGTTTAATTTTTCACTTATTCATCTATTAATATTAACAAGAATTAGCGTTAAGATCTTCGTTAACTTATTAGTTCAATAATATCATGTTTTGCAAAAATTTAAGACTCTTGAGTATAACTTTCCAAAACTAAACAATTTAGCTCTAATATCATTTTTTTTTAGAAGTCTTATCAATATTGTATCTCCATAATTCATTAAAACTATATTGGAATACTTTTTAATGAAACTTTAAATTAACTCTTTTTAAAATTAAGTTCAAGATTGTAACACTTATCTAAGTTTAGGGTGCAATGTAAAGAAATCAGAGTTTATGGTAAATATTTATACAACTTAACAAATATAAAAGTAAAAATTGACATTTTTTTTCTTTTTCAAAAGAGTTAAATTAGTATTTTCTTTCCTTTGATTTTATTTTTAAAAAATTAAGTTATAACACAGAAATTTCTTTCTATGCTATAAATTTTATAAATGTCCTAAAATTTTTAATTATTTAATTAAGAAATTTCGGCTATAATTTTGGATTAAATTAAACTTTTCATTTTAATTTCAACAAATTCGTAATATTGATTTGTTTTCTTATTTACATCATTTTGATTTTTGACTTTCTAAAATAGTATTTTATGAATTTTTGTTTGCATTCATTTAGCTGAAGATTTTTCATAATTACATTCTCTTGAATTGAGAAGATTTTGTTTCTTCCCCAATTGATTTTTTTATACTGATTTTAGATTTTGACTTAAAATTTACCATTTCTAATTTGGGTGTACGGCATATAATGCAAATTTGCGATTACATTTTTTTAAAAAAATATTTACAAATTTCGACTTTTGACTTAAAATTCAAGATCCACAATTTTGGTGTATTACATTTAATGCATAATTATAGTTACAAATTCCCGTTTCATTAGCGTTTCATGTTTTATGTACGTATATGAAGTTTATTACCTACAATGTTATTTCAAATGTATTTCAAACAAGTATAGATTTAAAGTCAATATATACCTCATATCTTAATTTTAGTCCAATTTTTATTTAGATATATATTTCACATACTTTTTCATATATACATATATATTTCGTTATTTTGCAAATATATACCCCATATTATACAACAATAATGCTAGCATATGTTAAATTAGGGTATAAATTAAGATGGATGGCGTTATCAGATTATTTGAAATAAACATGAAATTGAAAACACAATATAGAAATAAATCTCGTAGATATATATCATGTACTACATTCTCATAGTATATAACCCCCGACCAAATTTGAACTGGAGTTTGGTCGACCAAATATGTCTTGAAAAGCCTATTGCCATGCTTTCGGATCCATGAAGTTCAATTCACGCGCCACTGATGGAGTATTCTTTAGTTGAGGTGTGGATGAGAGAAGAAAATGACGCCTTTCATTTTTTCCCCCTATTTTTGTTTTAAAAAAAATGTGGATGGGGGTTGTTAGTAAATGAACCCTATTACTCTAAAAGCCTAGCCAATTAGACTATTCCTAACAAAAATAAATAAATAAACAAATAAATAGAAACCGGAATTAAACATTTATGAAATTTGGGATTACTCATAAGATCTTATATGTAGAACCCGTCTTGGTTTTAAAAGGTATTTAGTTCCTCATTTTAGATTTAGGCTTAATTTTGGATTGATGTAGCTTTTAGAATAACTATCCGTAACTATGCTTTTAAAAAAAATAAGTTGTGAGGAAAAGTAAAATGGTATTTGATAAATTTTAATTTTAAATTAGAAAAAACTAGTTATAATTTTGGTAAATTAATAGTAAATTTGTTTAAGTTAGTTATAGGAACAAAAGTGAACTATCATTTCAATTATATTTATATTTATATTTAATTTATAATTTATTATAATATAATTATTTGAAAATGTATATAAATTGAATTGCAACTAATTTTGTTTTATCTAAATTTTTGGATAAAGGTTTTTTTTTTAAAAAAAATAATTGTTATAAGAAATTGAATCAATTTAAAATATAAAATAGATTTAAGAAAATAAACTAATATGAAATGATAAATTTGAGATGAGCAAGGAGAATATACTAATTTTTTAAGAAAGCTAAAATCTAAAAATTGAATTAATAGCTTTTGCACGTTAGAATAAATTTAAAAGTGATTTTTAACAGAGTAACAAATAATCATTTTTACCAAATAGTCTTTTTTACCAAATAGTCTGGCGCCGTTTTTTACGATTTTTACATGGGTCCATTTTAAAATTTATCAGTTTATTGTCTTAGGTAAGGTAAAAGTGATGGAAAGCATTTGGATTATTGGTTTGAGGAAGATAGAGGGTTGAAATTACAATTAAATAAAATAAGAATAAAAAAAATAAGAAATAAAAAAACTATTACATATTTTAATAATATACTACTTCCCATTTTGAAGTGCAACCCAAAATATCTTTTTAACATTTCAATCTCTATCCTTTCAAAATGCAGATGGACTTCATTGTGGTCCAACACACTTTGCTTTTGAGAGCCCAATCTCTATCTATTAAGAAGGCCTTTATGTAGACAGTTTACAATCTCTAGGAGCCCACCATTCACATGGCTTTGATTTTGTTTTGTTCTGCTTTGTTTTGTTTTTCTCTAGTTTTTCTATTTCTTTCTTTGGTTGATAATCATAACACAAGATCAAGAGTGAATGTGTAGAAAGTTATCAAAAGAAATGAAAAAAAGCTACTAGTGGGTTCTCTCAATTCAACTGTTTTTTCTTTGAAGATTACTGAATTCTCTGTTTAATGATCTTAGCTTATTGGGTGATTGGCCTGGCTTTATATGAAGAATATTCTTGGTTCAAACTTCTAGCTAATGCTACAATGTTACTGATCACCTTCTGTTTGATGAAATGCCTAGTTCAGTATCACTCATCTTTCTCATGTCTGAAAGTTTTTATCTTATCTTTGTTATCGAACTGTAATGTAACTTTTTTTTTTTTTCCTATCAATAATGGAGACAATGGTTGTAGCAAAAGAAGAATAGAGTACAAGTAACTCTTCACAGCTGGAAAACAAATGTTACAAAGCTCATCTTGGTAAAGGCTAGATCAGATTTAGTAAACAAAAAACCTGATTCAAGCACTGTTGCTGCTTCCATTGGTTGATCCCGGCATCAACTCTCGCAGCATGGCCACCACCTGCAACATGTTAGGCCTTTTGGAAGGAAACTCTTCTACACACCGAAGAGTTATCTCCAAATATCTAACCATTTCTTTAACCTCTTCTGCTTCTGATTCATCACTTGCTTTGGTTACTGACAGCAGCTCTGGATCAATCACTTCCATTTGTTTTCCATCATTCACTTTCATTTTGACCCATCCCACCAAGTTGGTGTCCCCAAAATCCTCCTTATCGGTTGGTCGTTTCCCTGTCAAGAGTTCTAAGAGGACGACACCAAACGAATAGACATCGCCTTTTGCTGTGCACCTGAAGCTTTGGTAGTACTCAGGAGGGACGTAACCAGGAGTGCCTGCAAGTGTGCTTACACTCAGATGGGTGTCAAGGGCACTTATCAGCCTTGCCATTCCGAAATCTGAAACTCTTGCTTCTAAATCATGGTCCAGGAGTACATTGCTGGACTTCATGTCTCTGTGTATTATGTGTGGAATGCAGTTGTGGTGTAGGAAACAAAGTCCTTTAGCAGCACCTCTGGCAATCTTTTTCCTTTCATCCCATGTTAGAATTCTTCGATCTTGCATCTTTGCTCTTCCGTGAAGCATCTCTTCTAGGCTACCAAACTCCATAAACTCATACACTAGAAGCCTCTCCTCACCTATTTTACAGTAACCCAGAAGAGGTACTAAGTTTCCATGTTTGATCTTTCCTAAAGTTTCCATCTCTGCCATGAATTCACGATCTCCCTGGCAACTAAGGCGTATCAGTTTCTTGATTGCAACACTCGATCCATCCTTTAGTGTTGCTTTAAACACTTCACCGAACCCGCCACTCCCTATGAGACTTTCTGCTGAGAAGCCATTAGTAGCTTCAATCAGTTGGGAGAACTTGAGCTTCCTTAGTTGTCTTTGGAAAGTTGCCACATTGATACTCAGGGGCTCTTTCTCTTTGTCAATTTTCCATGTAGTAGGGGCATGTATTGCTTGTAAACTATTTAGCATCTTCACTTCCTCTGCTTCTTTTCGTCTTGCACGCATGGCAATGGCCCATACAATCAAAATGCAGACACAAGCAATGGAAATAAGAACACCTAAAACAACACTGTTAACCCATGACCCTACTTCTGGCTTTGTTCTTCCTTTGCCAGCATCTACATTAGGACTTGTCTGTGGCTGGTCATCACTCTGGCATTCAGGCAAGGGAACTCCACAAAGTCCTGGATTGTTTGCATACTGACTTGCAGGCAGTGTACTGAGCTGTCCCCTTGATGGAATTCGCCCTGTTAGTTCATTGTAAGATAGATCAATTTGCACTAAGAATGATAAGTTTGAGAATGAATCTGGAATGTGACCCTGCAGTCTGTTATGTGATGCATCAAATACTCCTAAGTTCTTCAGGCGACCAAATGATGCTGGAATCTCGCCAGAAAGTTGGTTATGTGATAATTCGAGAACCTGCAAAGCAACCATATCTCCAAACTCTTCTGGTATTCTCCCACGAAGCTCGTTGTAAGAAAGATCCAAGTACTCCAAAGTTTGGTACTTTGTAAACAGACTGAGGACCGGACCGGAGTACAGTCTAGTGAAATCACAGGTCTTTAATGTTGGTTCCTGCTGTAGTCTTTCAGGTCTGATTCCAGCAAACTCTAACAAACCACCAACTCCTTTACATGAATTCCCAACATTTCGGACGAACACTAGAGTGTTTCCAGAAAGAATCCCATTCAATGATTTGGCTCCAAGCTGCCTGCCAAGTCTAGGTGGGATTTCCCCAGTAAGCTTGTTGCTGTTCAAATCCAACCAAACCAAAGTGCTGCAGTTCGCCAACTCCGCTGGTATCTGACCACTTAAGCTATTGTTCCCAAGTTGCAGCACAGCCAGCCTCGACAACAGACCAAACTCTTTTGGGACCTCACCAATGAGTTCATTACTCGTGAGTGAAACCCATTCAAGGTTGCTACAACTGAACAATTCAGCCGGGATTTCACCACTTAAACGATTGTTATTTAGTATAACATCCTTCAAGCTTCTACACTTCCCCAATTCTGGTGGGATTTTCCCTTCTAAGCTATTAAACCATGCTATTAGCTGTTCAAGATTCTGAAGCCTTCCAAGCTCGGCAGGTATGGATCCATTCAGATAGTTTAAACTAAAATCAATTGTCTTTAACTGTGAACACAGTGAGAGTTCAGGTGGGATTCCTCCTATGATGAGATTGTCTGGCATTTTCAGTTCCTGGAGTGACTCAGCACCTGGGCATATACCTGGTGGGATCAAACCAGAAATTCTATTGGAACTTAAGTCTACAAGCTGAAGTTTCTTGCAGTGAGATATGGTTGAAGGCAATGGTCCAGTGATTACGTTATTACTCAATAGCAAGCTCTGTAAAGAGACGAGATTTTTGAAGATGGAATTTGGTAAAGGACCAGATATGTTGTTGTTTGAAAGATCCAGAATTTGAAGCCAAGAGCAAGCAGAGAAGGAAGCAGGAATTACACCAGAAATGTTGTTGTAGCAAAGCTTTAGTTCTTGAAGTGAACTGCAGGCATTTCTCCAATCAGAAGGAAGCCAACCAGTGAGTTGATTATGAGATATATCGACCCTTTGTAAACTACTGAGTTCCCCTAAAGATCTTGGGATTTCCCCGCTGAGAAAATTGTATGACAAACCAAGTGTTTGCAGATTCGTGCAGTTTGAAATGGAACTTGGAATCGAACCGACAATTCGATTTGCCGAAAGTTCAATCCGCAACAAAGAGTTGCAAGAATTCTTATTAATTCTCAATCCTGAGATCGACCCAGTTAGATTATTGTAAGAGAGATCAAGATCTTGAAGCTTGTTAGCATTCAACAGAAGATTTTCAGGCAGATAGCCTGTAAAATTGTTGAATGAAAGATCCACAAACACAAGGTTTGGACACTTTGAGAAAAGATTCTCTGGCACACTACCTACAACTTTGGCAAGAGAGAGCTCAAGTTGCTGCAAATTATAAGGAAGCTGAAGCAAAGTAGTTGCGTTTATAGTGAAGGAATTTGTAGACAAATTCAAAGCCATCAACATATCCATAGAAGACAGAGGATCAAAATAAACATTCCCTGCAAGATTACAGCCACTCAGATCAAGAGCCACCACTCGTTTAGATTGACATGAAACTCCATACCACGAACATGGATTGCTTTCAAGCTTCCAACTGGACAACACTCCATTTGGGTCCTTGTCAATCAAATCCTTGAAATTAAGAAGAGCTGCAGCATCAGTTTTTATTGAAGTCACAGCCTCTTGTTCTGCTGAAGAAGCCAAAGCAAATAAGATAAAGATCACTGGCAAAGCAAGAGGAAGAAGAGAAAGCTGAAAGATGTTTCTTTCCATTGCATGAAGAAGCAAAATTGTTTCTTTTCTTCTGTGGAAAACTCAACAAAGAGCTGAGAAACACTGTTGCAGAAAGGAAGAAGGAAGGAGGATAAAAGTTAAAGGTAGTAGTGAAGATTTAGAAAAATATGTTGTGTGGTGAGCATGATGAGGAGAGGGGAAGCTTTAGAAAAAAGAAGCAAGCTGTTTGCTTTAGTCATTTATGTGTGAGTTTTTGCAAAATGTAAAGGAGGGAAAAGTGGAAATAGAATATAAAAAAGAAAGGAAAGAACTGAGAAGGAAGTTGATGACTGAAATTGTCCTGATACGACTTCTGTAGTACAAATGAAACCGTATCCTATATGAAGGAAATATGTAGAGAAAGACAGAAAGAGGGTTGAGTTTACTTTTGGTCAAAAGAAATAGGACCCACCCACCCCCACAGACAAAGGGTCTATCTTATTTCTTAATCTTAGGATCGGCGCCTGCTTTAAAAGACACGGTTGTTTTTGCAATAAAAGATACACAAATAAAGGAGTGCATGATCCAAGATGTCAATTTTGTGTCAGTAAGGCGTGACTGTAAGGAGGGAATGTTTGAAGGAATGTTAAAGAAAGGGAATAGGAACTGGGAACGAGGAAGCATATCCAACACTATGTTGGAATGGTGCTCCGAATAACTAAGCACGGAGGAATCTCCCTGTAGCTTACATATTGTAAGTAAACTATATAAATCTCTGTGTCGATTTCTTCTAGTTCTTTATTCTTTGCGATTTCCTTTGTCATAACATACTGCATAGCCATATCATTCCAAGTCAAATTACTCTGTAATATTACAGTATCAAAGATTAAAAATTGATGTATTTGTAGGGAAGGCCTTAGAGTCATTTGATATTCATTTTGAGCCCACAAAAGCCTATGTCTCTAAGCCTACTTCATATCATCACAGTAGGCTCAGTGACCTCTTTTCTGTTTTATTTTAAATCTTGAAAAAGGATGTGAAGAAAAAGAAAGGGAAACAATGGGGTTTAAAGAAAAAGATGGTGGTGCAGTGTGGGCCCAAATGCTGAAAATTTGGGAGAATCAATGATACAGTTCAATTGGTGAAAAAAATTCTCCCTAAAAAGAAAATTAAAAAAAAAGTAGAGAAATGACATTAAAAAGAAAACAAATTAAGAAAAGGATCATAGGGTAAACAAATGAAAGGCCCCACCAAGGAACAATATGAATGCAGTCAGTGGTAATGGTATGGGGGTGGTAATGATGATTTCAATTGGTCCCTTGGCTTAGATTTTATTTTCCCATTCGTTTCCCTTAAAGAGCAATTCACTTCTAACTCTGAAAAATTGCCATATTTCACCATTTCCTCATAATGCATTAATATGGGTGCATTTTTTTACCCCTTAAACCAACGAGAGACTCAAATATGTTTGAGATTAAATTAAGGTTGTTCTTTGTTTATAAAAATACTCTTATTCTTTCAAAAAGTGTAATATTATCTTTTAACATTTATAAATCTTTCAAAACCACCTTTATAGTAAAAATCTTTTAAAATTTAAAGATGAGATTTTTGACTTGAAACAATATGGAAGTGACAATCTAAAATTTTGTTTTAGGTCATTGTTATACCATATCAAGTTATAATTTCCATCTAAAATTCAAAAGGAGTTCTACTCCAATTATAATTTTGAAACGCGTATGAAAGATCAATAGTAATATTGCAACTTTTGAAAAAATACAAATATTTTTTATGGTCTTATATATGCAAAGTTTGGGAATAAAAATATAATATTAATATTTAGTTTAAGTTAGAAAAGGTATACCTACTTTGTTAGGGACAAAGAACATCCATATCTTTCTATCAAGGCTTTATTTTTTGTTTTCCCTAAAAGGTCTCGTATCATTAGAGATAGTTGTCATTCTTTATAAACTCATGATCATCTCCTAATCTAGTCAGTGTGGAACTTTGATCGCATTTCCAACATACTTTAAAATCAAGAACTACTATAACTTTAAGGGCAGGAATCCATCTAATTTCATAATACACATGAATGAGAAAATAAAGTTGAGAAGAATGCAATTATATGGTTGATGATAATACAAGGTGTAGGGCAACGGTCCTAGGCAAGGGCAAAATGACTTCCTCTTGATTTGATTCTTCAAATGGGCATTGAAGAAAATAACATAATAGGTTGTGTAAATGTTGACTTGTGGTTGAAGAGGTAAATAAGAGAGAAGGAAGAGGGTTGATGATAATGGTGATTGGAAATTTGACCATGGAACAAGTGTGGTAGAAATGGGTAATTATTAGACATAAGATCTCAGTATCCAAGATGAAGATGGTGGCCCTTTTAATAATCATTTTGGCTTTGGGTCCATAATTAGGACTTTTTATTTCCTTTTCTTTGGGGATTCAAACTGGATGCCATTACACACACCTATAATATATAAAATATATACTCACATAGTATGTGAAAGGGGACTTTATTTCAAAAAGAAAAAAAAAATAGTACGTTTATTAATTAATAATTTCTTTATTTTGGGTTGTTTCTTTTTAATTATAATTTATCTAAAGTTGGTAGGGAATCAAACTTTTAACTTCAAGGTTGATAATACAAATTTATGCTAGTTGAGCAATGTTTGAGTTAACTAATTTACCCATATTTTAAATACTCAAAAATAGTTTCTTTATTAAAAAGAAACTAAATTATAAATTTAATTTTTAAACTTTCAACATTGTATTATGAAAGTATTTATTTTTTTTATTTAAAGAAAATATATCTAATAATTTTTTGATTTAAAAAATGTTTAATTATTTTTTAACTAATTTTTCCTTTTTTTCTGCTAGGTCTCTAACATATTTAAAATTCTAAAAAATTCAATTAAATTAGATATAAGATTGCATTCTATGCCTAGGACTCAAACTTTAATTTAGTGTCTACTTGACACAAAGCTGAAACTTCAGATAAATGACATTTTAGAAAAAAAAAATAATAATAATAATAAGTTGAGATTGTTACTCGTTATTGAGGTTTTAAATTGAATACATGGAAATGAACTTAATTTTACTGATTTTTAAATGTGTTACATCTTTAATATATAATCCTCACATTTGTAATTCGATATTATAAGTGTTTTGTAGCTTGATTAAGTCTTACTAATTAGTTAGTATCAAACAATTCGCGGATTATTTTAATTATGAGAAAGATAATAATTTCACCCTTTTATTCAGTTTGATATGATGATATGATATAGTGAAGTTGTCATAAACCCTACTTGAAATTTTTTTATGCAGTAATTTAAAAAGAAAGTTCTTTTAGAAGAATTATTGGATAATTTGTATATCGTAATCAATATTTAGTTTGGTGTTAATTTAAATTAATTAGTATTTTAGTATTAATTAGTTAATTATTGTATTTTCTAGTAAATAATGACTTTAGAGTTGTACTATGGAACTTTTAAAATCTCATTTGAATTAGAATATTGGCCTAATACTATGAACTTGTCCTACTATTCTCAGAACATGTTTATTTTACAGAATTTTTAATGAAATTTCAGATAAACATTTAATATCTATGTTTATTTTACATACTTTCACTTTTTAAAATTCCGGATATTATTATTCAAATAACTTTAAATCCACCTGGCATGAATTTTTAAATACCCTCTATACAAGTGGAGTTTTTATACTTAAAAGATAGAACAATTAAAATATAGTATATTTAATCATTATCATTAGTTTTAATTAATATCAAATATAAATATATTATTTAAACTTTAAAATATTTCATCTAATACCTTGTCTTTAATTATTTAATATAAAATTGCATTATTAAATATTAATATTTTAATTTATATATATATATATATATATAAATATATATATATATATATATATATATATATATATATATATATATATATATATATATATATATATATATATATATATATATATATATATATATATATATATATATATATATATATATATATATATATATATATATATATATATATATATATATATATATATATATATATATATATATATATATATATATATATATATATATATATATATATATATATATATATATATATATATATATATATATATATATTATGTTTAGTAATTAATTAAATTTAACTTATGTTTAATATAAAAATATGAATTTTTTATTTTAAGTGATCAAATGATTAGGCATAATTGTTTTAAATGACAAAACTGCTGAAAATATTTTCAAATATAAAAGAACGTTACTGTTTAATAATGATAGACACTAAAAGACATTTGTCAATGTTTATCACTAATAAATAGTAACAATGATAGTAGTCTATTAGTGTCTATCACTGTTTATCAATGATATTTTTTCATATTTGTAAATATTTTAACTTTCTATATTTAGAAATAATTCAATAATTAATTAAAATAATAATATATTAAATAATGCTAATTTTAACTTATGGTTATAATAAATATTCTTTTACATTTAATCAAGTAATTATTTAATTTTAGTTTCCATTTTTAAAATTCAATAAATCAAACCTAGACAATAATTATTTTTCATATTCAAACAGAAATTAATTATCCTACGCATTTAAAACTCAAACAATTAAGTCTCATATTTTTAATATCTATATTCATAAAACAATATTTACAATCCAAACTACGTAGATGGAAAAGAAAGACAGCCACATAGAAAGAAATAAAAGGTAACAGTAGTAAGGGACACCATTAAAAATGTAAGCAAAAGTGATTTTTTTAATAAACCATAAAACAAAATAGAAAATCCACTATATTGGGGAGGAGAAAAGAGGAATAGGATTGAGAACCAAGAAAATGTAATATCATTCATTTTACCCTTAGAAGAGAGAGAGAGAGAGAGAGAGAGAGAGAGAGAGAGAAAAAAACAATGGATTTGGATAAGATATGTCTTGTAATTTTTGGGGACTCCAAGGTTTCTCCAAAAAACCATCAGGCCGTTAGATTACCAACACGTGGCAGTGTTGAAAAGGATGATTTATCCTACGGCGGTGATGATCTAGTTCTATTTGGGAAATTTGAGTCTTTTAATGCCAAGTTATTTTTTTTATTTTTTATCTATTTATTTATTTTTTGAAAGAAAAAAGATGGGAGAAAATAAAGAAAAGAAGAGAAGAGAAATGTTGTCGTCAATGGCACGCTAAGACCCAATTCTCATTTGAATTTTCTTTCTTTCTTTCTTTCTTTTCGAAATTTCTGATGTGATTTTTACACAGAATCCAAATGATTGGTGATGATCCCTATATCAAAACACCCCTTTTTATTTTTATTTTGCTTTCTAGAATTAAATAAATAACCAAAAAAAATATCTTTTCAGTGGAATGTTTTTTTCTTCAATTAAAATTTAATTTTCATTTAGTCCCACTTTAAATATTACACTTTTTTAGAAAAATTATCTTAAATAACAAAATTGTTGAAAATATTTACAACTAATAGCAAAATACACACTCTATCTACGATAGGTCACGATAGACATAGATAGTTTATCGTGATCTATCATAGATAGACTGCATATTTTGCTATTACTAGTATCTGTGTTACGATAGACATAGATAGTAGTATATCGCTGTTTATCTTAAACAGTAAAATTTTGCTATATTTATAAATATTTTGGTTCCTTTTGCTATATTTGAAAAGAGTCCTACTTTTTATCTTTAAATTTTGACTTTATTTTCTTTTTAGTTTTTAGATTTTAAAATGTTACGTTTGTTTTTGTTTGGTGACAAAAAATTAAGTGGTAAAAGTACAATATTTTAGAATTTGAAGATCATATAAAAATTAAACTTAAAAGTAAATAGTAAAAATGTGAGATTTTGAAGCTTAGGAATTAAATAAAAATTAAATTTAAAATTAGAAACTAAAATAAATATTTCTTTTCATAAATAAATAAGAAAATTATGGGAAGTGTTTATTTTGAACTGCACGTCTATGAAATTGATTCTAAAGTGAGTGGTTCGTTTAATAATTAGGTAATTTGAATTTCATTCAAGGCTTTGCAGTCGTAGATAATTGTTCTGCTAAAATTATTATTAAAAATAGGAAAAAGAAAACAATTTATACCTTGTAAATTGGATTAACTAAAACATGTGAAATCAATTTAGTAGGTTGATTCAAAATTACCTAAATAATAAGAAAACTTATCATATATATTCTTCATCAATAAATAGAGAAAAGAAAAAGGAAAGGGAGAAACTAGCAAGACAAAAAAAAAAAAAAATGAGATGGATTA
>QLSR01001486.1:95384-117225 GCA_031780015.1 Citrullus colocynthis
AAAAAAAAAAAAAAAAAAAGGAACACATGAATTTTGAAAACATGAATGAATTTAGAAGTGAAGAATAGTCTATAAATTTAATTTTTAAAAACAAATAATGGAAAATATCAACGAATTATCAAATAAGGTTGAGTTTTGGAAACATAATAGAAGAGAAGTTGTACCACATCTGAAAGGTTCAAGAAAAATAATAAGCTCTAAGCATTATAAAAGTAAAAGTCTATGCTTTTGATTTCTAATCATCCTAATTTGAATCACTTTAAGCTTGGTATACTAGTTCAGTTTTGTGAGTGGTATAATATTTTAAAAAAGTGCTATAGTAATTGGGGTTGCGGAGGATTTTTGTGTAATTGTAATAATTTTTTGCATAGTGAATTTTTTTTCTTATTCATGGTTTTTTCTTCAGTTTGGAATTTTTCCACGTTAATTCTTATGTTCCCAATTTTATATTTTAATTTCTCTATTAATTTATGCTTATTCATGTGGTAGGTAGTTGAAGGTCCCCCCTCCCCCTCTAGCAGAGCTTTAGGTTTGTAGCTTCTTGAATTTTTTAGTATGTTATGTTGAAGGATCAACTTTTGGCTTATGACCAAGTGCAAGTCCATGATGTGTTGATACAATATGAGAAATAGAAGGTCTCGAAGAGAAGAATAAGCAATGACACTTCTAAAGAATTAAACAGTGATGGTTGGTCCAAAATAGTTCATCGACGATTCAATAAAGGTTCTAAATAGTCCAGCATGAGTGATGAAGATTGGGAGGAAATGGATATGAGAGCTGCGAGTGCAATCAAACTAAATTTGACCAAGAATATTCTTGTAAATGTGTGTAGAATTTCAACAGCCAAAGAGCTAAGCTTGAAGCCATATATTAGATAAAGAGTATCTCAAATTGATTATACCTGAAGGAGGAGTTTCACACATTGCAGATGGTGGAAGGTATGACGAAAATCTCAGATCATCTAGGTATTCTTAACGATGTTGTTTCTAAGTTGAAGGTGATCGGAATGAAAATAAGACACTCAGGCTTTATCTTGTCACTTCCCCCTCCTTATGAATAACATGAAATCAATCTTAATCTACGAGAAGGAAACTTTAGATTTTCCTGAGGCTACTAGTAAACTTTTGTCAGATGAAAGAAGACTGAAGAGTGAAGGATGAAAGGAGGATTCAATATTGGTAGCTAGCAATTAGAAGAAGAAGAAAGAGTTCATGTAGAAAAAGGGCTCCTAGGAACGTAGATAGTCTGGTCATATGAAAAGGGATTGTCCTAACATATTAGCTTCGGTAAAGGGCTCTAAGCCGGATAATAACATTGTCTCCATCGTCACTAAATATGGCGATTCTTTCTTTTGAAGAAAGACAATATCCATCTAGCCCATGATATATATGTTTTTCCATGATAGAGGATGTGATGTTAGTAGTTCTACAAGTTTGCAGACAGGCATTGATTTGGCAGTTATGCAAGGTATCTAATGAATGTTGTGTCGATGGCTGAAGAACTTTCGAGCAAGTTAAGTAAAAGTTGCACCATAAATTTCAACAAGGTTTAGCAGCATGTGATGAAAAAGAAAATTTTTGGAAGGTGGTATTCCAAGTGGTTTATTATTTTGTGGTGGAGTGAGTTACAATTCTCTTAGTTGAAAATTATGATTGTCAATGAAGGCAATAAATGTAGTAGAAGTTATAGGTTCTTCAAACATCTTGTCAATGTAGAATTTGTTGAGTTTTGACAAAATATTAGAAGGGAAGTACCACACAGGTTTAGGGAAGTAATACACTCCAAGCACTATAAAATGAGTCTATGTGTCTTTGGTTTCTAATAATCCCAACTTGAAGCACTTTAAGCTTGGTATGCTAACTTAGTTTTGTGAGTGGTATAATACTTTGAGAGAATGTTTTTGAGGCCAGGGTGGGATTTCTCTATGATTATAAAAAATTTTCACATATTAGAATTTTCATGATATGTAGTTTTTTCTTCGATTTGGAGTTTTTTTCACATTATTTTTTGAGTTTCCAAATTTCTTGTTTTCTTCTAATTTTTATGTTATTTTTCTACTTTTTCCTACCATGATAATGGGAGATTTTTTCAACAAATAAGACCCTTGAACTATACCTAATTTTAACTTTAGTAGCAACAAGGAAAGAAAGAAAGACAGAATAAAAAAAATGATAAAGGACAATTGTCATATCCTTAAATTTGTCCTAATTTCAAATAACTAGTAAAAACATATGTGCAATCTACGTAAAATCCCGTTGTTTTGATTAAATTTTTTAGAAATATTACATTTTTTTAGTATGTAATAAATAAATAATGTATATGTTTGTTTTGAATTTTAATTACTACAACAATTAAAAGTTAGATATAATATAACGATTTTAATTGATCATCATGCTATGGTAATGAGATTTAGTATTTCATAAAACTTTTTTTTTTTTTTTTTTTTTTAAAAAAAAAGAATTAAAATTATTAATTATTTTTTTTTTTTGGTTTATTTTATTTTTTTTTTTATAAAAATATAAATTTTTTTAAAAAAAAAGAATTAAAATTATTAATTATTTTTTTTTTTTGGTTTATTTTATTTTTTTTTTTATAAAAATATAAATTTTTTTAAAAAAAAAGAATTAAAATTATTAATTATTTTTTTTTTTTGGTTTATTTTATTTTTTTTTTTATAAAAATATAAATTTTTTTAAAAAAAAAGAATTAAAATTATTAATTATTTTTTTTTTTTGGTTTATTTTATTTTTTTTTTTATAAAAATATAAATTTTTTTAAAAAAAAAGAATTAAAATTATTAATTATTTTTTTTTTTTGGTTTATTTTATTTTTTTTTTTATAAAAATATAAATTTTTTTAAAAAAAAAGAATTAAAATTATTAATTATTTTTTTTTTTTTATCTAAATAAAAAAAAAAAAAAACACAAGAAAAATTAAAACTAAGAGGAAAATAAATCAAAATATGAATTACAATGCAATTTGAAGATATAGATTTTAAAATTGAGATGCAATTAAAATTAGGAAGTCAATTTTTACCTAATATCTCACTAATATTCTCCCCATATTTCTTCCTATGCTGATTTTCTCAAATTGATCCTCTCCTTTCCAATTTTCTCAACATTCAGAAAATAAGGTAATGAAATTAGTATGTATTTTAGAATATTCTCAACCTTCCTCCATATATCTCTTTATTTCTTAATTTTCTCAAATTGGTTTTCCTATTGATTTTCTCACCATAAGTAGCTTCCTCTACCCTATATTTTTAAGTTAATTTCATCTCTCATATTTCTTCACGGTTTTCTCCATCAAAATAATCTCTTACTTTAAAATAAATTCTAAAAATAAGCCCCTAATATGAATCAAAAGGAAAATAATTGAAGTATACTAAGAATGGGTTACATTATTTTTTATTTATTTTCTTTTTTGGCTTGATATAATTTTTTTTTTTTTTTAGGTGCTGAGAAAAAATGTAGGAAAGATACAATCATAAAAGTAAAAAAAAAAATGAAACAAAAAAACAAAAGAACAAAAGAAGAAGAGGAACAACGTATTCACAAACAAATATAAATTAGAATAAAAGTAATTTAAAATTTCTTAAAAATAAACATAGAATGACTTTCATAAGTGGTGGATTTAAGTAAACACATAAAGACTTAAAAGGGTGGTTACCTTTGTTTGCAAAGAGGTGAATTGGTGAGTAAGGTATTCTAGGGAAAGGATATCATTGGTTAAAAAAATATGTTATAACCAACTATTTAAGAAGGGTATAAAAGGAATAAGTTTAAAAATCAAGAGCAAAATATGAAGGTGAAAATTCTCTACTTAACCTCTTTTAATCTAGTCTAGATAGATATAAATAATACAAAAATTAACATTTACAATTTTCCTCATTAATTTTTAAAATCGAAATATAATACACAATAAATCTTCAACGTAATAATTTGTTGATCTGTTCTATAAGAATTTGGTTGAATTATACCACATATCCCAAAGCTTTAATATAAGCCTCAATTATACTTTTAGACTTGGACATTATATATTTTTACTGTTAAATTTCAAAATTTATTCTAAAAAATAACCCTGAAAAGTATTTTATTAAAATAAGAAAAAAATGACGTAATAACTAATGTATAAAAATTGAAAGACAAGTGTGATATTATTTATAATGTCAATTATGTAAATCAATTAACGTGTTAGATTTATATAAATGGCTTTATCGATATCATTTGAGATGAAATAAGTGGCCAAAACAATTTTAATCTCTTTTATAGTGGTAAATAATATGATAGTATGTTTTAGAACAATTTTAATGTTTCAAACAAATTTTAATATTTAAGAAAAAGAATGAAATTTTTAAAAAATTTAGGGACCTAATTAAAATCTATCTAAACTTCTAATATTTGCATGATTTAGATAGTAACAGTTTATTTTTAATTTTCAATTAAGACTTTTCACTTTTTTTTTCAAGAAGCATCGGAATTTGTAGCTAAAATGTAAAAATAAAAACAAATATTTTTTGGAAACTTCTATTTCTTTAGTTTTCCAAAACTTGATTTTAATATTATTAATCAAAAAGTAGATTACGAAATATAAAAATTGGCGGATAAAAATAATATTTATAGAGATAATTTTTAAAAATTAAATAGTTGTCGAGATCTCGGAAGGAAGGTTGGAATAAAATTAGGGATATCTTAGTAATTTTGAGGGAATTTATATTAAGAAGAAAAAGTTTTCAATATAGGTTTCGATTGAATTTAATTATTGGGGGTATATTAGTAATAATTGTGAAAGAAGTTTTAAGATTAAGATAAGCCCGTGAGTATTGATGAGTTGAAATTAATGAAATAGTTGGTAAAGAGTTGCCAAATTAAAAGTTGACGAATTTGAAGGCGACAAATTAATAATCTAACTCTCTACCAAATACTAAATATATATATTATATTTATTGTTTTTTGAGAAAAAATATTTAAAATATTTAATCTAGTGTGATTTTTCCATTACATTGGATTCATAAATAATAAAAAAGGTGAAAAGAAAATTGCATGCTTTTTCATCATGACTTTCTCCACTATCCATACCCCACTCCTCCAAATTTAAATTAAAAAAAAAAAAAATTCTTCTAACGATTCAGTTTTTCTTTCATAAGCAAGCATTGATAAAACAATAAATAAATAAATACTTTAATATCAACTTCATTAGAAGAAAATTATGGATGTCATAGACTAATATCTAAACAATTGGTCTGAATAAATATTATTCACATATAATAGGGTATTTGTATACACAATATTTTAAGAATCAAATGTTATAAAAATAGTAAACAATGAATCGATATAATTATTATAGAACCCTAAGGTTAATCTACTTTTAATCAGATAGATCTTTATTTATTTCTTAGTTTTCATTAGTTTATTGGTAAACTATTGGTGAATTCATTTTGATCTTTTTTTTTTTTTTTTTTTACTGAATATCAACCATTTTTATTTTTGGGTAAAATTATAAATTCAAACTCTCGGCTTTGATATTTGTGTTAATTTAATTTGATCATGAACTTTCAAAGTATCTAATAGGTGTATGAACTTTTAAACTTATGTTTAATAAATTCTTGAAGTTTCAATTTTGTATTTGATAAGTCTTTGATCTAATTGATTTTTTTTTTTAAATTCATGAATATATTAAAAATAAAAGTAAATAACATTCCTTAGTTTTTGAAAATTAAGTTTATACATACTATTTCCACGTATTGATTTCTTACTCTGGTAGGAATTTTAAAAACCTAGCCAAATTTAGAAAAAAAATTTATGTTTGAAATTTAGCTAAAAATTCAAAATGTTTAATTAGAAAATATGAAAACAATAATAAAGAAGGAAGAAAACAAACATAAAATTAAAAAATAAAAAATCAAATAATCATCAAATAGTACCTTAATAATTTTCAAACGAGGTCTAAATAGTAAATAATCATCAAATGGGTTTTTTTATCTTCCAAAATTAGATTTTATTTGATGTTAACTTTTATTTTGTCTTCCTCTTTTTCTGTTAGGAAAGTTTTTTTTTTTTTTTAAAAAAAAATATTTCAACATTTTTTTTATGTGGAATATTGTTTTAAATAACAAAACTACTAGAAATATTTTCAAAACATAATAAAATGTCACGGTCTATAGTGATAAGCACTAATATAGACTATGACATTTTGCTACATTTAAAAATATTTTGGCTCATTTTGTAATATTTAAAAACAATCCTTTTATGTGTTCTCCATTTTGTATGTTTTATTTGGGTGTATATCACTTATATGCAAACTTTTTAAATAGAAATGTTTTATTTTGTTATAAATAATAAATATTTGTATGTAATGTCTTCTCTAATAATAAGTAAGAGATGTTAGAGAAAAGTACATTTATGTCCTAAGATTTTTGGTTTAGTTTCTATTTGATCTCTAGATTTCAAAAGGTTACACATTTAATCTAAGTTTTGAGTTTTGTTTCAATTTAGTTTTTAAATTTCAAAATGTTATAATTCTTCCATTAAAATTTGAGTAGTTAATGTCTATTAAATAATGTAAAAGAAGTATAATTAATTAAGTTTCACTATCATAATTATTAAATTTAAATTTATAATTTCACTTCATAATTATTTTAAATTAATCAATAAACATTAACGCAATTAACTGAAAGTGAGTATTAATGAAAAATCGAGGTTAAAAGTGAACCAAATAGAAACAAAACTTAAATCTCAAGGTAAAATTGGAACCTTTTAAAACCTCGGGCCAAATGAAACCTAGGCCCAAAACTTAGGGAACCAAAAATGTATTTTTCTTGAATTTTATTACTTATAGGCTATTTGAGCCCTCAACTTGAAGTTGGTGGAATAAGTTGCTATAGTCGGCTCGAAATATAATAGTGGTATTTACAACTATTTATAACATACAATTAACTACATTATACTATTTGAAATCCTTCATTGTTATATGTTATAGTGATTACCCATCTCTTTCCAACTAAAATAGCATACACCCTAAACATAAATTATTATAACCTATAAACTACAGTAACAACTTGTCCCAAATGTCCTTTCATTTTGAGTACGAACATATGGAGTTAAGAAAACGAGAGGAAAAATTCAAAGTGAGAATCCGTTGATGGCATTGCTGTGTGAATGTTTATAACTTTAATCCAAAATTAAAATTAATAGACAGACTTATGCATACTATCGGTTGGGGGGCTATGGAACTTGGGTTTTTTCAACGGATGACCCATTTTTAAGGGTTCAAATAAAATTTAGCCCAAAATTCAAATTTGTTCGAAAAATAGTCTTTTGCTTACATCAGCTACATGTGAAAGTACCATTTTGTCCCCAAATTGTGCGCGAAGGCCTAACACTCAAACGAATTCTCGTTTCTTCCTCTCACTCCTCATTTCTTCCTCTCGCTCCTTATCAAACACAACTGAAATTTTTTCGTTTGAATTCTTCCTCTAGCTTCTTTCTCTAGCTTCTTATCAAACACAACTGAAATTTTTTCGTTTGAATTCTTCCTCTAGCTTCTTTCTCTAGCTTCTTATCAAACACAACTGAAATTTTTTCGTTTGAATTCTTCCTCTAGCTTCTTCCTCATCAATTTTGTAGTTTTTTCTTCATTTTTCCTTCATTCGAATTTTTATTCTTGCTTCTTCCTCTTGTTTCTTGGTCTTAGGACTTCTTCCTCTTGTTCTAGTTCACGCTCCAACTTACATCTTGGATTCCAGAAAAAGAAGGCAGACATAAAGGGAAGAAATTGCCAAAAAAGAGGGTGACTGAAAATTTCAACAAAGAGGATCAGTGGTAGGAGAAAACGAAGAAAAAAATCGAAAGAAGAAACAAAAAAAAAACCTACAAAGGAACCAAGTAAGAAAGGAGAAAGGGTTAAAGTGGTAATTTCACGTAGTGTAGTGAGCTTGAGGTGACTCAATCTGGGCTGCTCCTAAGGTCCTCTATACAATCATTCCGAACTTCCTTATCCCAATAAAAAATAAAAAATAGATTTCGTTTCTGTGGAGCAAATTTGTATATTTAGCACTGTTTCTCTACATGAATAAATAATATAGAATTTAACAGAACTGATATCCTTTTGTCCAGAAAATGAAAAAAAAAAAAAAAAAAAAAACAAACAAACAAAGATTAACATGTAGTAACGACCAAAATCTGTCAGAGCTTTAGAATCTGAAAAAGATCCCAGAATGGAGGTAACATTCAGTATGCTGTACCTAACGACTAGCCGAGAGGGGAGCCTTTAACTAAAACAGAGGGATGAAACTGAACCAACGTCTTCTCTTCCTCCCTCACCAGCAAAAAAGAAAAGGAAAAGAGACCAAATCTGCTACTCGCATTTGATCGACCGGTAAATGTGACGAACAAAGAACAGGGCTGCACGGAAGCCTACAGTTCCGAGCATCAGAAAGAAGCCATAGCAGATGCAAGCCATGTACCCGAAAAAGAAAGAAGTTTGCATGAAACCCGACATATCAGAGCGTGCGTAATAATAGTACAGGCAGTAACCATAGATGAACAGACCGGTTGAGCCACCGCATAGAAAAGATCTGAAACCACATCAGGATTACAATTCAGGCAAGAGGAGTAGGTGTATCATAAAGATCTTCAAGTATATGACATGAAAATGAAAGTGTCTAAATTATGTATTGTCTAATTAAATGTATGTGTAAATGAGAAGAAAAGGTGAACCAGTGAATGAGTGCTAGAAAATAACATTGGAAAAATGAGAGAGGGAGGTGTTCAATTAAGAAAATTTGTGTACCTCCACCACCATTCATGATCTTCAGCGGTTAGCTGAAAGTAAGTCAAAGCCACGGTAATGAAAGCAGTAACTATCAGAAGGATGATGAAGACAATAAATAGAATGCTGTAAATTGTGTATATCTTGTGACCCCAGACACTAGCAAATATGTAGTAAAGCTCAATGTATATAGCACTGAAAGGGAGAAATCCTGCCATTGCCATCTGAGGAACAGTACTCCTATACCAAGGTAACTGCGGAATCTCTCGAGGATACTTTGTAGTGCGACATGGAGCTTGAAATTCAATCCTACTATTTTTTCCTGCTATACCACCCAAAACAAGCAATGGTGATGTTACCAATGTCCATATGAGAACTATCACCACAATTGTGCCAAAGGGAAGTGCGGCGGTTGCATTGTAAACAATAGCCACAGTGTTAAGAAAGCAGAATGTGACAAAAAGAGGCCCACAGAAAAGGCAACCAGTCAGCAACAGATTCCTCACCTTCCAAACAGAAGGGAAAATAAGGTATTAGATCATTCTATAGCATTATAGTTTTATTCTGGTAAGTTACATTTTGTGAAAACAGAATCATCTCCACATACCCAGTTTGTTCCTTCAAGTTGGCAATAGAACGAGGCTGCTGTATATCCTGCAATCCCAGATGTGAGTGCATATATGACCACCAGGGCAGTAAACAAGGCTCCTCGATTGTACGGATAAAACACACCAACTAATGCCAACATAAATATGAAAATTGTACTGAAAAATGAAAATAATAGGAGAAGTATGAGCCTCAGGCTTGTAGGTGTAAAATAAAGCCTGGACAAATGAGGATAAGCTTCTTACAGGGTGAACAACTGGGTGCCAGAACCAAGGGCAGCAGCAAACAATGATTTGTATTTTGGGAATCGAAAGACATCGCCGTGGATGTATTTCCAACCAGTCTCTTCTTGATCATCAGCTGCTTCCTCATCTTGCGCATACCTGAAGTTATAGAAATTTAGCAATGCATTAGCAAATTTCAGAACGTTGAAAATATTTACTCAATAGATTAACTTATAAATCTTACTTCATAAAGTCATTCTTCAAGACACGCATCAGAATAGTGGCAAGAAAACCGGTCAAAAGAAGAACTGTTACACATGAGTTAATAATTGAAAACCAATGAATTTCCAAGTGATGTGGTAATGAAGAAGACTGCGAGTACTTATCCATCCTCTTCTCAAAGGGAGTATCTGTTTCCCTCCACTTCACAGTATACATGAACTCTACATCAACATCCTTGTCCTCTGTCAGATCCACCACAGAATGAGGATCCATTCGAGCACTAATTTCAATCACACGATCTTTATTGTAGGAAATATCAAATTGGATGTGCTTGAACAGGAAATATTTATATTCACTTGGATCATCCCTGCCTTCCCTATCAACCTTTCCAATGAAACCCCAGATTGGCAAATCATCATAATACATCTGAAAGTAATAATCTTTCTTCACTGCAGCTCGAAACTGAGCAACTTCTTCCTTTGATAACTTGCTTTTGCAAGCAACTTCTGTATCTTTCTCTCTTCTAAAGTCAAGCTTGTAGGGCGCACTAACAAGACGGTCTCCATTCAATACCTCACCAAGAGCTTCCTTTTTCTCTTTTACATCACCTGCCATTCACAAGATATTTATGAACTGAAACTAAACAAATATTAGCAAGTGCAGCATTCATACACATGCCATTTAAACTGAGACTGACATAGAAGGAAGCTATTCACTAGTAATGGCAAAGTTACCTTCAATCAAATTATCTGATAAATCTTTGGAAAGTAGTATAAGAATTTCTATGTTAAGAACAAAGACAATGGGCAAACCAATTGCTTAAAAAGATATCTCTGAAGCAAGTTTTCTTAATGATTTCTATCTTAACAACAAAGGGTGCAAAAGACATCTAGGGAAAGCAACTAGAAAATCATCCGATTGGTCAAACATTAGGTAGATGATGACTATACGTACGCAATGGATCAAGATTCGAGAATGTAATCACACAAGGAAAGGAGAAAACCTGGTGAGCAGAAAGGCAGATCAAAGTAGCGGTAGGTTTCGCTGGAATGACACAGAAAACCAAGAAGATCAGCAAAATAAGCATCTAAAACACGAACAACGCGCCAAAAATTGGTCCAAATAATCAACATTAAATTCCAACCGAATAATAATTATAATAATAATAAACCCATATCTCCACCTGCGAATTCATTACATCAGCACCACACCAACCAATCTAATCTAATCACAACACTCAAAACCGAATCCTCAACCGCCATTGGCCGCATTATATTTTCCCAAATACAAATATTTCAGGTGCCACATTAAGAAACCATTTCAATTCAACAAAACGAAACAAACAAACATACAAATACAGGCCATGGTGCGATCAAAATCAAATCAAAGCACGTGAAGGAATGCACAGCAAGAATACACAAGATGAGTTCAAGATTAGATATCCTTGGAATAAATTACGGATCCAAATTCGGAAAAGAGAAAGAATAATTACCTGGGGTTGTGAAATGGGCCGACCTTATTGGCGTAAAGAGGAACAGGGTCGCCTTCGCTGTAGCGGTGATCGGAGGCATCTGGCGCCACGTGAGTGGCACAGATCGCGATCCAGAAAAGGGTGAAGATCAGAGAGTTCTTCATGCTCCGATCAGGAGATCTCCGGCGAGAGAGAGCGAGAGAGCGAGTGAATAAAGAAATTGGGATAAATAGATTAGAAAAAGGAAGAGAAGGGCTCTCTTTGTTTCATTTCCACCGTCATGTTTGTGTTTCGGTTTGAGAGGGAGAGTGAGAGAGATTCTGTGCGTTGGGACCCACCGCAAAGGGAAATCCAAATCGTTCGAAAGCCAGGTCGGATGCACACGTGGCACCTTTTTAAGGTCCAGTTTGAAAAACTTTTGTCGGTCACGTTCCAAATTGGATCTTCTAAATAATTTAAAATTTTTTTCCCTTTTGTCTCCATTGGAGTTGATATTTTGGGAATTCTCAATTGTACCTCTGAAATTATTTGAATAAGGAATTCCAATTGATATCGGATGTGTTACATTTCTCTTTTCTTTATACTTTTTTTTGTTTTTTTAAAGACTCTTTTCTTTATTGTTTGATTGAGTAAGATGTTTTATGCATACCCCAGTTAATTTTTATAAGACAATTTAGAATTGAACTTCTCTTAACTATTATTTAGCTTTGGCAATGATATGATATTGTCTATTTTTTTTACATACGTCTTCATAATTTATTTCAAAAGTTATCCATTTCCTTTGTGTGTTTCTATGCGTGATCCAACATTTTTTTTTGTTTTACTTTCTTTTTAACTAAAATAATTATAAAAAAAAAATTGTTGAATTTGGGCGTTGAAATTAAGATTTGTAGGGTGCACCACAATTATGGTAGGAACCTCAACAGCAAAGGGTTAATTGTCAAATTGTTTATAAAAATTAAATGTTAAATATAAATACCAAATAGGAGTGAAATGGAAAGAAATTACTTTTTTTAGTTTTTCAAATTTAAGAAGCATGAACTTAATTATCAAACTGGCTCATAGTTTTTATTTTATTTTTTAAAAAAAAATTTTAAAAATATAAAATCTATTAATAAACTTCTATTACAAATAGACTAAGACTTGGTTTGACATTGTATTTGCAATCGTAGAAGTCATTTTGGAAAAATCTTAATAGTCTTTATTGTTTGTTAAATCAAAATATTAATTAATCTAAGAGAATCACTTTGTAAATTGTAACTAATGTGTAAAAGCTCATACTAGTAGCTTTTAGATTCAACTTTTCCAAAAATCTCCTAATCTCTTAACCATTTAAATAAATATATTATAACAATATTTTTCCATGTTAATATATTTCTTACATATATTTTCAAATTTTAATTTATTCAATTTTTTTATAGTAATTATTTTTCTTAAACTTCTACAAATAATTTAAATTAAACAAAATTAGTTGAAAGTCAAATCATATACAATTTTAAAAAATATATATTATAAGAAATTATAAATTCATTAGCAATGTGAAAACAATTAAAACAATATGTCTACTTTGCTTCATATAATTAAATTACACCAATTCAGTATCAATTTATCTAGGACTTTTTTCTAATTTAAAATTAAAATTTACCAAACATTATTTTACTTCCTTTCACAGTTGATTTTTTAGAAAGACAACAATTACTTTAAAAGCTACAACAATCCAAAACTAAACCTACATCTATTATAATATATTAGTGATAAACTTCTATCACTGACATATTACTTGAATTGGTGATAGAAGTTTATAACTTTTTACAAAGTAATGTATAATAACTTATTAGTAAATATTTGCTGGCAGTACTTTCACTTTAGTAAATGAACATTCGCGTAGAAGAGTTATCTTCGATGATTGTAATTAGAATGTAATTAGATACTGAAGATCAAACTAAAAATCTAAAACTTATAGAATGTATTAGTAGTTATCACTAATAGGCTTCTATTATTATGACATAATAATATAAATCTATCGTTGATAGTCACTAATATACTTATATATTAATCACCCAAAAGATTCTATCATTGATTAAAGAATTCACTAACTATAACTTATGTCTTTAAATGTTATAAAAGAATCCGTTGAAGCCCTATTTAAAATGTTAAAATATGAATTTGGTAATTCTAGCATTTAAAATCGATGATATTAGTGATATAACTTGGGTAGACATTAGTGATATCAATGATATATATAATATAATTTAGGTAGACATCAATGACATCCGTTTATCAATAATATCGATTATAAAACTTAGTTAGATATTGGTGGTATCAATGATATCTATAAAATGAGTCTATCAATAATAAGAATTTATCACTAATACTATTTAATATATCGTGACAAAAAAGTATAGATACATTACATGTTAGTTGTTACAATAAATAAGCATACATGTGTATACGTATGTATGCACAAATTTACACGAAGTGATAACTATAAAGTTGATTAACTTATATCAGCGATAAGCACATATAACTTTGTATCATTTATAGCTTGAAGTGCTAATATTTCAAAGTTGATAGCTCCTAATAGACTTCCACCACTTATAATTTTGAGGGTCAATCTTTCAAAGTTGATAGCGTGTGATGAAATTTTATCTGTGATAATCACTAATAGACTTTTATCGCTTATAGCTTTAAGTTTTGATTGATAGCACCGAAAATGTGTGATCTTGCTTTGCTTAATTTAAGGTTGTTCCTAGATTTTACATGTCTATTTGGTTATTTTATAGGGTTCACGCATTTATAAGATAGAACCGAGCGTTTGAGTTGAAATGAAGCCAAAACGAAGCTTAATTGTGTCAATCAGGAAATAGAGAGGAAAAATAACCAAAATACCCATGCTTAGGCGCTGCCTCGACAATTTTTATCAAGACTTTAGATTTTGGAGAAAGACCCTGGTGTCGTGGCGCTCCGAAGTCGTTTGCTGCGCATATTCCTATTAGCCCTGCGCATCGTGATTTTATAAATTAAAGTTCAATCGCTAGGTCAAGAGAGTAAGAAAACCAACCGATTTCTACACAGTTTCCTCCTCATTTTTCTTCTGTTCTTGATATTGGGTGTACCACAATAGATCTTTGATTTCCATGACGTCAATTATGGACTAAAGGTAATACTTTTTAGCTTGGATTTTTAGGAGTTTTCTCGACTTTGATATATTTGTGAGTTTTCAAATCAAATTCTATCTTGTACTACTGGTTCAGTTTTGTTATTATTTAGACTAAGATTGTATTATCGTGCGTTTCAGGATTCTATAATCATTACTTTGATTAATATACAATGTGTGACTTGATTGTATGTTAATCAGATTAGCTTGCAAATCAAACTTGATGAGTATTGTTCTAATCAACTTATGATTAAACCAAATGAATATTCACCTAGGCGTGTGAAAGTTAAATATTCCTCCTAACGTTCCTTAGATCTTAAGGCAACTAGGATAGTTCGAATATGCATGTATTTCATTCTTTTGAATTAGATTAGTTAGTTGTTTAGGACAATTTGATTAACATTTCTAATTAATTGGATAGGAGTAAGCATCGATTGATTTTGGTAATGAGAATTCAATGATCAAATAATTCAAATAAGAAAAATTCCATTACAAGCCAAGCTGCGCCTTCTTATATAAATTTTTGAATACTTACTTTGTGATTTTATTTTAGGCTCTTTAAATTCCTTTGCAACAAACAATTCTAAGCCCCTCTCCTCAATGGTTACCCTTAGGCTATAAACTATTTGATAGAAAAATTCTAAGGTTCCCTATGTTTAACCAGGTCTTGCCGCTACTGCGATTTTGGTGAGTACAATTAATTATTTGGAACGAAATTGAGCGACAAATTTCGCTCTTCCATTGATCTTTGAAAGTTGATAATTTCCTTTCAAAGCTGATAGTCATTGATAAAAGTCTATTAATGATCGAAACTAATAGTTATTGATAATCAATGATTCATGATGAAGCATTAGTGGAGAGCACTGTTTAAACCTCAACAACATCAAATTTGATAGCCATAAATGGAAGTCCATAAGTGATAGCAAATTGAAATTCAATCCAATTGTTAGAAGTTGCCCCACTTACATATCTATGATCTTTCTCTTATTTGCCTAAATTCGGATTTTGGTAATGTTTTCAAAGAAAACGATTAGTATCAGAGTATATAAATGTATATATATGTATGTATAACAGGGCATGCATCACATGCATATACACTACATATAGCATGTGATAGATTGATAAATGTAAAATGGTATAAAAGGTAATTAAGGGAGCAAAAGACTACCTGTAAAATAGGCAATTAGCCTTGTCATTTGGGCTCGATTAATAGAAAAACAAAAAGACTGAGAAATAAAAAAAATTGATGCTTCCAATACCTTATGAATCATCCAAATTGAAATTCAAGATATAATCCGAAAAAGCTTAACGAAAAATATTCGAGATTGAAATTCAAGATATAATCCAAAAAAGCTTAACGAAAAATATTCGAGATGGTGATGTAATAACCAAATCATTAAATTGAACAAATTAGAAAGTGACATGTGGAGTAATGAAGTAACGGCACTTAGTGGGCTTTTTATTTTTGTTGGATTCTAAAATAAAATGATTTAAAAAATATATATTATTATATTAGATTAGGGGTGTGCAAAAAATAGACAAAATCGATGAACCGAACTAAACTGAGTGGTTCAATCTGGTTTCTAGAAAATTTGGTACCCTCGGTTCACTGATAGATAGAACCGCACGCTTGGTCCGGTTCATGGTTTACACTACTAAAAAAAACAACTTAAAACCGAATTGAACCCAATTTATATACATGTGTGTTTTTATGCACCAGTCTAGCCCACCTATCTTTTAATTTTAGCCCAACGCACCTTAGATATCTTTTCTAATTAATAAAAACAGCCAATCAATATCAAATAAGTAAAAAGTTACATTAAAAAAAAAAAAAGAAAAGAAAAGAAAACCTCGACCGCCCACTGCACCCCACCCCCACAGTCTTCTTCACCTTCTCCGTTCGCACCTCGCTCCGTCCCACGCACCCCAGCCGCCATTCTCCTCTGGTCTTCAGAGCTCCACGGCTCCCTCCACTTCATACTTCGCAAGCTCGCACGCCGCCATCACTTTCTCAGTTTCTCCTCCACGGCTCCGCTCCAGATTGAGACCACCACCACACCAGCTCAACCATCCGTGATTCTGAAGCTCCATCGTCACTGCCAGTAGCGACAGTCCGCCACGAAGGTATTTTATTCATTTATTTTATTTTATTTTATTTTTAAGAAAACAACAGTCCTTCCCCCATTATTGGTTTGAAAAGAAAAACAAAGAATGGATTTAATTCGACGTCCTGAACCAAATCAAAACGGTCTGGTTCAGAAACTAAAACCGAGCCACGCTGATTCTCAGCGGTTCACATGTATTATAAACCGATCAATTCGGTTCATCCGAAACCAAACCAGACCACGCACAACCCTATTATGTTTGTACCTAACTGCCTTTTAAATTTAAAAATTAAAAAAAATAATAATAACAAATTTACATAGTGTTTTTTTTACATGACGTTGATCAGAGATGTCGGGAGGTTGATCCTCCTTTTTGGCTTTCTCCCATTCTAACTGGGGAGACTCCAGGAGGTAGCTTTTCGAGCATTTATTGTCGCTAATTAAGGATGTTATTATTATTATTGTTATAATAATAATAATTATTCATTATACAATTATTAGGAACTTAATTCAACTCAGCAAATTTTAACGATAGATGCTCAAAAGCTTCATTACAAATTCTTAGTCCTGCCAAAACCCACCTCCAAATCCGTCTCAACTCTCCTCCCATAACCACCCCAAATTTCTGCTTTTTTTTTAAAAAAAAAAAAAAAATTAATTACATTCTATTAAGCTAAAATTAGTAATATAAATTATTTTTAAAAAATATATATTTGTGAAATTCATATATATATATAGATTAGTCACTTTCTTACGTATTTAAGATAGTGAATTTAAAATAACGAAGTTTGACTAGATTAAAATAATTAAAATAAATAATTAAGTTGACAAATCTAAACTAATATGAAATATAAACATTGATAGGTTTAATAAAATATTTTACAAACCTAAGTTTTCAAAATTTGCACTCATCTCAAACATCCTAAAATTGCCTAAAAAAATCATACTTATTAATGCGACTTCCTAAATTTGCATAGACTTAACATTTCAAATTTGCCTATCCAATATATTTTTAGAATTTAAATGGATACTATTATTTGAAAGAAAAAAAAGGAGGTATATTTTGTAAAGTCTTACACGTGATCCTCAAAAAGTAAAGATATGTGAGTAGTGGGTGATAGAACCTAGTCCTATGGAACAATGGATAGTAACTACATAGAAAGTTGAAATTCCTTCTAGTAATTGTTCGATTATGGTGGGATTTTTTTTTCTCTCTTTATGAGGAATTTATCCCCCCCACTTTAATGTAGTATTTGTCCGATTTTGATGGGATTCTTTTTTCCGTTTATCTTCTTCCTTTTTCCACTAGTTGAATAAAAAAAAAAAAAAGTTAGTAGAATAATGGTATAGACAAATTTTTCATTACACCACATTAAATGTTCATCCACATGTTGATATCTTCATCAATATATTCATATTTCCGTGAATTCGTCTTTGATATAAGAGGTGAATCAACGTTTTCATTTTCTAGTAAAAGAAAATCACAAAAGATAAAAAAAATAAACATCAACGCATATTCAATATCTACATTATGTTCAATATTTTCATCGAAATTTCCGTAAAATTGACACCTCAACATTTTAATAACATCGCACATATTTTAAACTTTAGTTGATCTAAGAAATTACTCCATCATTTTTGATGGGGATACGCTAAGAATTTATACTTGGTGTACGGAATTAGGTCACATTTCCACAACTTTTTATCACATCCACATCAAAACGAGCGTTTAGACAGTAGGTGTATGAGTATAAAAGAGGATAGATAAATTGTATTATCATATATATGCTAATTGGATGGACCCTAAGCCTTGTAAATAAATAACGCAAGCAAGAGAAGAATTAGATCATTAAAAAAAAATGGTTCATAATCAGATCGTTTCTCCACTAACATTGGTGTTGATTGGTCGCACAGGAAATGGAAAAAGTGCAACTGGAAACAGTATTCTTGGAAGAAGAGCATTCAAATCGAGGACAAGTTCTTCCGGCGTTACTAGATCTGCTGAATTGCAATCATGTGTTAGGAAAGATGGAAGCGTCATAAATGTGATCGACACCCCTGGTAAGTATTTTTTACCCATGCAAATTTCTAACCCTTTAATTCCAAGTTTTAATATATTTAGTGTATTGAGGTCGAGCATTATATTTATTATTTAAGTTTAGATCGTTAGTTGATTGAAGTTTCGTAGCTGCTGCTACTACTACACGTGTGGCGGATCTAAACTCAAATTCATATAAGATTAAAAGTTTAGCACTTGTACTTTTAAATTTGTGTTTATATAGGTCTTTAAATTTTTTTATTGTACGTATTTGATAGATTCCTATTATTTTAAGTTTATGTCAAATTGTTCTCTTACGTGCGTGTATATATATATATATATATATATATATATATATATATATATATATATATATATATATATATATAAACATGTTAAAAATTCATTGTTAGACCATGTATAAACTTTACACCCTTTTTGGAGAAAAAAATTATTGTAATATATATTATTTACCCAATTCAAAAGTTTAGGGCTCAATTAGACACAAAATTACAATTTTTGTCTAATGAAATAATTAATTTTTAAAATTTTTGAATATGTCTTAAACCTATTGGATACAATATCAAAACTTCATGGATATGTTAGACATTTGTAACTTATTAGACAAAAATTCAAAATTTAGGTTTTTATTAGACACAATTTTACAATTTTTAGAGAATATATGCAACGAAAAACAACAAACGAAGAAAACGAAAGTTGGAAACAAGAGAGAAATATTGCATAGAGGATCAAGTGCTTCAATTGAGTTCAATATTCATTGGAGTGGAAACATTAAATGTATTTATGGGCAAATAAAAAAACTACCTACTAATGCATTATCCTTAAATTTCCACCACTAACTTTGTAATTCTCCCTTAAACAATCCGACTAAGCCATTAGGCCACTAGTACCCTAAATAAAAGCCAATAACATAAGTTAAACTCACTTAAAAAAAAGAAGTAGCTTGTTTATACAACAAGCCAAAATAGAGGGTGCTCTTAACATATCATAGAATTCTCTTTACCGCAATTAAATGAGCTTCCACATGGTTTATCTATAAAATGAACAACAACACCAACAAAGTAAGAAATATCAGGCCTTGTGATAGTTAAATAAATTAAACTACCAACAAGTTATAAAAAATGTGTTGCATTTGCCAATCGTTTGTCCTTCTTTAATCAATTTCAAGGATGGATCCATAGGAGTAGTCATTGGTTTTAACTCATTCACGTCAAAACGATCCAATAGAGCATTTCAAAGCCATGAAAACATCTTGCTTCACCCAAATGCTTCATTTCAAAACAAATAGACAAAACATCTCAAAGACTATTAATTTCAACTTTGTCATCACCTGTTATGGTCATGTCATCAACATAGAGTAGAAGCACTATACATCCTGAGGTTGTCTTTTTGACAAATAGACTTGATACTGCATTTGAAGATCTAAACCCAAAAAATTCAAGATACTGTGCAATCTTACCATACCAAGCACGATGGGCTTGCTTAAGACCATACAAAGCCTTCTTGAGCCCACACACAAAATTTGGAAACTCCCTAGAAACAAAACCATGAGGTTGTTCCATAAAATATCTCAATTCAACTCTTCATAAAGGAAAGCATTCTTCACATCTCACTACTGTAATTTTCAATCTTTGCAAGCAGCTGAAAGATGAGTAAGTCCATTTATTTAATTCGACATTCCTCATTCCTTTTCTATATATACTCATTTCCTTTTCTATATATACTCATGTAGATATTACTTAGTATAATTATCTATGAATTAGTATAATTATAAGATACCTTTTATAGGATTGTTACCATTTTAGCAACAAGACTAAATGTCTCTTCATAGTCTAAACCATATTACTATGAAAAATCACAAGCTACCAAGATGAGCTTTATACCTATCAATAGTACCATCAAACTTTTTCTGTAACTTGTAAACCCATTTTGTTATTTGAATCTGGGAAAGGAAGATAATATGACTTACCAAATTGACAATTAGGGCAAGCCACATCATGGTGTATTTCTTTGAAGAGAGAAACATTATCAAGAAGTTTCTTCCCAAAAATTCTTTTTAACAACTGGTAACCAACATGGCCCAGTCGAGAATGCCAAAATGTTACACTATCATTCTGACTTGTCTTTTTAACACACACATCACTTGTTGACAAAACATAGAGGAAATATTTCTTTTTTCCTGTAAACAAAACATCATCTTCAAATTTCTTAATATCATAAATAATTTTCACATCATTTCAACAAAAAAGAATATATCTCCTAAAGAGACTGAAACTAAATTCCTCTTTAAACTTGAAATATGATAAAAACATCTTTAAGAGAAACACCACCAACATTTGGCGCATCATTCTCCACATTACCATGTCCTTCTTCAATAACAAGATGTTAGGAATTGTTAGCCGTCACAATTACTCTTCCACCTTGGTGAGTACATACATTAGAGAGAAGAGAAGCATTTCCAGTTGCATAATGAGAACAACCGGAATCAACGATCCAATATGTATTTAATCTATAGAAGCATCAACATGAAAAATATTGATATACTCCTTACCAATAGAAATTCGCAAAGAAAATAAGCTTTGCCTCACTTGACCTTCCACTTCCTTTGTGCCTCAACATTTACCAAAGTGTTTTCTGGAATTGAATCATCACCGGAAACAAATCTCACAATTTGTTGTTGAAGAAAAATTTCCATACATAGTCTTTGATAGCTATAATTATCAACCATTAAGCTTGTCCACACAAATATTGTTTCCATCGTTCATCCTCATCAACTATTTAAACTCAAACCGAGAACAAAGAACTTGAATGCTTGGATACCATTGTAACAAAAAAACAACAAACGAAGAGAATGAAAGTTGGAAACAAGATAGAAATATTGCATGGAGGATTAGATCCTTCAATTGAATTTTATATTCATTGAAGTGGAAACAATACAAGTATTTATAGGCAAATAAGAAACTACCGACTCATGCATTATCCTTAAAATTTTATTACTAACCTTGAAATTCTCCCTTAATTAATCCCATTAAGCCATTAGCCCACTAACTCTAAATAAAGGTCATTACCCTAAACAAAAGCCAATAACATAAATTAAAACTAAAACATTAATTTGATTACTTGCACTAATTCTTAAAGGAGAATAAACTTGTAATTTAAATTTTAAATTAAGTAATATTAATTTAATTAAAAATTTAATCCGTATAATATATACCTGAAAGAAATGCT
>QLSR01001486.1:121317-169672 GCA_031780015.1 Citrullus colocynthis
AAAAAAAAAAAAAAAAAAAACAATACAATGTAACAATAATATGAAAACAACAAAGTTAAATAAAATAAATAATAAAATTCTTACCATGCAATAATAAGCGCCTTAGGTGTGATATATTGTCTTGAGATTGAGTCCTACCTGTAAGGGTTGAAATCACTAACACAGTGGAAATAGTACAGAACCAAACTCAAAATTAATTGGGATTTTGAAATGCTCATACAATGAAAAAAATACAGAAAACCTACTGTATTAAAGGGTTAAGCATGATTTTAGAATTAGAAGTCTTACGTTCGTTGTCGACCCTGAATCTACAAATCTCCTTTTGGCTTCTAGATCACGAACCTCTCCTATTCTCTAAGTGATGAGATGAAGGATTGTGGATTTTTTTTTTATCTATGGGAAAATACTAGAGAGAAAAAACCAATCTCTCTGTTGTTTTTGTTTTTGTTTTTTTTTTTTTTTTTTGCAGGCCTATATCTAGAGAGAGATTAGGAGACGTGGGATTAAACCACCTAAAGCGTAACTTCCACGTATTGGAGTTACTTTTTTAATTAATTAATTAATTTAATTATTTAATTTAACAAACAAACAAATAAATAAACAAATAATTATAATTTAGTTAATTATTTCACTAAATGATATTTAAATGAACATCTCCCATATAACCTATAGTTTTAATTCATTTAATTTAATTAAAATAAATTAAGAAAATTAATTATTTAATTAAATTTCTAATATTTAATTTAACCTACATTTGAATCATATTCAATTGTTATTCTCTCATAACTTATAGTTTTAGTGTGCATTTAATAGACATTAATTTTAACCTATAGTTTCAATATAAGTCTCATTCATATTAATATTTGAACTCCTTCAAATATTTAATTCTCTCAAAAATTAATTTTGTATCATATCTAAAATTAAATTAATATTATAAAGTTCAAAATAAACTATCATACATTATATTATTACCATCTGTAAATTTGAATATTTCAAATTTAATTCAAGACATAAATACCTCATCACTCTTTACGAGCTAGGAAGGAGACCTAATGGACCTACAAATCAGAAGCTCCAACGATATGAGATTAATTGGCTAAATTCATTAACCACATTGACAGATATTTGTTAACTATGGGGTACACTCCACTAAAAACCCACAATTGCACTCCTCTCGCTGTAGATATATTTCTGTGTCCATGGATATGGACCAATAACAATAAATTAGACCTTCACAAGTGTTCGTAACACTGGTTGGGTCAAATTATCGTTTTATCCTTGGGTTACTTCTAAATCCTTAAGTACCAGTGCTCCTCTAATGAATAACATGTTTATGGTCCAACCATTAAATAGAAACCTCTCTCCGGCCAATGAAAGGGTAGGACTCTTTGTTCAAGTTTCGGAGACACTGCTCAAGGGAACACTCGTCTACTTACCCTAAAGTCAGGAAGGAGTGAAATCCATCTTGTATAATTATGTTCCCAGCTTCCCACTCGATTTTGTCCCCAAAATGGTAGACATATTAAGTCGACTAATCGGCCGCTCTCACCCATACAAATCAAAGGACAATCTCTAGTGTATAGGGTTCATAATATACTTAAGATAAAGACTAAGTTGTCTTAGGCATCTTATTAAAATGTAAACCAAACTAGTCAATGGAGTTACATCCAGTGGTTACTCTTTCGAGGTACAATCTTATGTAAACTCATATGTTTGTATCAAATACAAAGTGAGTTATATCCATAGCGTTACCAGGATAAAGTGTCTAGCCTTATCCCTATACTATAAACTATTTAGGTTGTATCTTGATCATTGATTCTCATATGTATCCACGTACGGTTAAAGACTCCTAAGACATCCTAAGATGTTAGTTTATTGAATTTCAGGGTTATTAACAAAATAATCAATAACACTTATTAAGAACATAAATAACACTTCATTAATGATGATCAATAATTTACATTTACTATCTACGAGTTTTAGAGCATAAAATTCGACAGTCCATGACTCTTATCTCTGCCATTTGGCAGGCATGTTCAGCATAATAGCAGTAGTTTGACTAGTCAAAAATCGTTGATCGAGTCCACGATTTCGTTAGTGAAAACGTGGATGGAGTCCACAATTTGCAGAAAACGTGTACCTGTCCACAGTTTCTCTACCTATTTTTGTCAAATCTTTTTCCTCGGCTCTATTTTTGTTATGTTTATTAAAATAATAATATTTTTTAAAAAAAATTCCATTTTTCATTTGGGCCTTGAAGTAAAAATAAAAAGTAGTCGGAGCCGTCTACCCGTTCAAAATCCAAGCTGTTCTTCTTACTCACTCTGTTCAAGCATTCAAATTGCACTTGTCTTCAGTTCACTCCTCAATAAGACCGTCTACAGTAAGTAGTTTCGCTTTCATTTTGTCTATCTTACTCACTAATCGGTTCAGTTCTGTATTCATAAACCCTAGTTTTGCTTTGATTCTTCAGTTGTTATCCCTCCACTTCTTCCTACTCCAAACTCATCCTCCTCGATTTCATCTTCGTTCCCACACGATTTTAGATTTTGGTACTGATTCAGATTCGAATTTTTGTTTTGGGTTTCATATTTGCTTTTAAATTTCCGCAGTAATCAGCCATCACGTTGTTGAGGTAGAATATACCATTTAAGAATAATTTTCTTCTCTTCCTTGCAAATGGTTTCTGGAAACAATAGGTACTTTGACCCTCTATAATGTCCTTAGTCCGTCCATGTACTTTCTGGACTCTGGGTCTCTTTCTCTGTGAATCTGGACGTCCATGGCTGAATTGTGGGTCAAGACAGTCACTTCCGTGCTCTCTATAGCCATTACTAAATATTTGATAATATGTACTCTTAGCATGGTGGCATACTGGCGGTGTGCCACCTTCCTAAAACCACAACCTCTTCAATTTGGTTAGCATGTTCGTGGCTGACATGCAGCAGATATTTGTCAGTACAATAGATGTGTTAGACAGTAATGGAACAAAATCAATAATAGTCTATTTGGGGTGCAAGACTATTTTAATCTAAAACATTGCAATAAAGAGGAAAATAGAGGATGAGTAGGAAATAGTAAGCACGGTAATAAATAGGATTTGAAATAGTAATACCTAGTTAATTATAGGTTATAATGGTTAGAAACATGAACTATTATAATTGGAGCCTTAAACATGGAGTGGGCTGTAATAGCCCACTCCACCCACCAAACACTCCTCTAAGACTTTAAATAAAATTTGAGAGCTAAATGCAACAAAACTCATTTATAAGTATATAAATGCATTAACCTATTGACTTTAAAATCTATTGTTGTATAAGAATGATATATATTCTTAAAATGTATATTTTAATACACGTGTCTTTGCTGTATCTGTGTCCTAGATTTTTAAAAAATGACGTGTCACCATGCCACTGTGTCCCTGTGCGTGCTTCCTAGCTGCCTGTCTGGTTTATGGTATCAGTATTCTTATCTGTTATAGTAAGAAGGCTACTAACTGCAATCTGACTTTCTACAGTAAGACAAATGGGTGGGAGCGCTATATATGAAGATTGGGAGCTAGACCTTACTTCCCCAACCAATAGAAGAAGTGCTCGAACTATGGTTCTAGTTGGTCGTACAGGTAATGGAAAAAGTGCTACTGGCAACAGTATTCTTGTAAGGAAGGCATTTAAGTCGAGGGCAAGTTCTTCCGGTGTTACAGTCACTTCTGAATTGCAGACAACTGTACTAACAGATGGCCAAGAGATAAATGTTATTGACACCCCTGGTATGGATGAGCTAACTGATAGGCAGGCACCATCACTTAGTTTCAAAGGTGAAGTTATAACTATCTAAAACAATCTATCTTTTCAACGTTGCAGGGCTGTTTGACTTTTCTGCTGGATCAGATTTTGTTGGCAAGGAAATTGTCAATGTATTGATCTGGCCAAGGATGGTATTCATGCTGTTCTTCTAGTTTTTTCAGTCAGGACTCGCTTTTCTCTGGAAGAAGAGGCTGCCGTTCGTAGCCTGCAAACTTTGTTTGGTAGCAAAATTGTCAACTACATTATTGTAGTTTTTACTGGGGGTGATGAACTTGAAGAAAATGACGAGACATTGGAAGATTACTTAGGCCGTTCATGCCCTGATCCCTTAAAGGTTGCCTTTGTATAGCTTGCACTAAGTTTTTCCTTATTCTAGGATGTATGTGTTGTTTCTTTTAAATTTTAAAGTATGTCGTACATGCTCAATCGTTTATGTTGTAAAAATTTAATACTACCAATTATTGAATTATTTTATCATTACCATGGTTGCAGGATATCCTTGCATTGTGTCAAAACCGATGTGTGCTTTTTGATAACAAGACTAAGGACGAATGGAGGAAGGTTGGACAAGTTCAACAACTTCTCTCCCTTGTTAATGGCATAATAATGCATAACGGTGCACAACCCTATTCAGATGAGTTATTTAATGAACTGAAGGTACTACTAAACCACATAGATTTCTATACAATTGTTTCAGGACAAAGCCCCTAATAACAGATTAATCTTATAGGCGGGGGCTGTGAAACTTCATGATCAACAAAAAGAGGTTGATTCTCTTGAAGGCTACACCAAACAAGAAATTTCGGAGCTGAAGGACCAAATGCACCGTTCATACGAAGAGCAGTTGAAAAGAATTACAGAGATGGTACTTTGGAGCCCTACTGTTTTTCAGTTAATTAAGAATGCAGTCTAGTTGATGATATTATTTTGCTGCCACAATTTTTTTTTTTTCAAAGAACCGGACCTTTATTGAAAAGGAAATGAAAGGATATGTTACTAGGGCTCAAGAAAACAAGAAGTTCCATAATGAGACTTATAATTGCAAAAAAGAAAATTGTTACCGATGCCCAAAGTGAAACATAGAACCTAGTAAGGGATCAAACTTCAAACATTACAAGAACCTTCTCCATACCTCCAAAGTTTCTATTGTTTCTTTCTTCCAAAGACTCCATAAAATGACACAAACTCCAGCTTGCCAGTAGTTATCTAGACTTTACCAATAGGAAAATGCAGATGTTATTTGTTGTTATTACTCTTATCGGAGAGTGATAAGAAAGATTGCCAACTTGTCATGATAGGGCTGGGATTGACATTGTTGGCCATGTAATGTTGATGATTAAAGTTGTTGCTGGACACAAACAAAATCAAATCAAGATCTCATAATTACAAAAAGCCCTAGTGATTGATGCCCACAAGAAGGCATTAACCCTCAACACCTCCCAACCTTGTCACACAACCTCGCCACGTCTCTACTAATCCTATTGTCTCTTATCTAAACTCCCCATAAAATAGCATTGAAACTGACGTGCTACAAGCCTACAGAAGATTGTCCTTTTCCCAAAAAAGGGAACTCAAGAGCACCTCCTCAATGATAGCATATACAAATAATCAGTCCTGTTGTAGTAGTGAAATTTATCAATCTATCATTTCACGAACTTCGTGGAGCAAATTTAACTTTCAAATGCTCATTTAGTTTGATGGGATGGTATTTCTTGTCATAAGTGGAAAGGACTTTTCCTTTTTCTTAGGCCATAAGTGGCCTACAGATATCCTTCACATGTTTAGAGCATACAAATGTTTATATTTTGAGAGATTGTATCACTATGTGTGTGAAGTTTTGAGTTTCTTGGTATTTTGACCAGATTCACAAATAATATCTATGTTTTTCATAGGTTGAGTTGAAGCTCAGAGAAACAACTATAAGACTCGAACAAACTGGCAGAAGAACAAGCAGCAAGACAGACAGAAAGCAGAAGGCATGCACGACATGCTCAAATAAAATCTAGTGATGAAATTCGTAAACTTAGGGAGAATCTACAAGAAGCAGAGGAAGAGCTTCGCAGGCATGGTGAATCGCTCACTGCACCATCCTTTGATGAGAATTTGGTGTTAAAGATTTACTAGTAAATATTATCTTTAAGAGTTCTCAAATAGCATATTTCCCATCCTTCCCCCATCGTGGTGCCTGTACGAAGGTTTACATTAATGGTGCAACTGATTAAATGATTTCTATAATTCTAGGTCCCTTTTATTATCGTACATTCCTAATTTCATTTTACTTTTGTGTATATGAAAATTCTGTTGCCTAATGGATATATCTGTGCTCAATGATTAGAACTGACATGAATAGTTATTTAAGGTCACGTAGTAAAACTTCCCTTCCATAGAATGTTGATGATTAATGCCACATTCTATCAATGTTTTAGAGGATGGTATGAGGTGTAAAAGTTTAATGTTTTAGAGGATGGTATGAGGTGTAAAAGTTTATGAAATGGGCTTATTAAGAGGACCATTGAGCTCAAATGCCCTTGGCTAAATACAAAGGACCATAAACAACCATACACCTGGTTCTCATAAAAAACTCTATTTCCTGTCATAGCATGCACCTATCCCTCCATCCAGCAAGAATGGTAGTCACATTTGTATAAAACACTTATGGCTTGAATTTGATATTTGTATTCTAGTAGTCTAGTTCGTGGTTTAAATTTATATAGCTGCCTCCATCAATTTATTTGAAGAAGCTAAATGGAAGTCACTCCAAATGAGAATTGCTATTCTTGTAGAAAGGGATAGTCTGTGTAACCAACTACTGGATCTGATAAGTAAAAAGTATTCCTATTGTACTTGTTGAGAGGAGCATCTATCTCAAATCTCCTTGGCAAGTCTGGATTTGCCAAGAACCAACGTCCATATGCAATGAGATCAGCTTGATTTTCAGCAATGGTTCTGTTTCCATCTTCCCTATCGTACCCCCCAGCAGCTATGAATGTACCCTTAAATGCCTTTCTCATTGGCAAGAGGCTATGAGGACACTCAACCTCCTCAGGAACACTTTCCATCCGTGGCTCCACCATGTGGCAGTACAAAATTCCATATTTGTTCAAACTCTCCACCATGTAGAGTCCCAAAGCTTCCGGATTTGAATCTCCTGCCTCCATCAAATCTGCAAATGGTGATAGTCTTATCCCAACTCTGTCTCCACCTATCTCATTTACGACAGCTTCAACTACTTCTAGAGCAAATCTGCAACGGTTTTCCAGAGACCCTCCATATTGGTCTGTTCGGTCGTTTACTTGATCTTTCATGAACTGTTCAATGATATAACCGTGAGCTCCATGGATTTCAACTCCATCAAAACCTGTATGATTCATTCCACTGCCATTATCAGTGCTTTTGCACAATAAACTATAACAAGCTACTGAGCAGAAAAAGTGAAGCCCCAGTTGGAGTTTTTTCACACAAAAATACATAAAATCAAGAAAGTAAACATAAAATCAGGCTTAAAAGCAGAAACTATTTCTTGATGAATTTTTAGTCTTAATCAGTAATTGCGAAAGAAGCTTATAATCCACTCCTGGTAGGACTTATGTTAGTTTTCTGAAAATTGGACTTACCAGCTTCAATGGCATTCCTGGCTGCAAGTCTAAAATCGTTGACAATTTCAGGAATTTCATCTGTTCTTAGACGTCTTGGAGGACTGAAATATTCCATATCACCATTAGCCTGAACTTGTGGGGGCAGTGGCTTGTCCGTTGATGAGATTGGGGCTTGTCCATTTGGTTTAGAACCTATATGCATCAGGGAAAATATATAATGTATGGACTAGTTGAGTTATATTCTAGGTTGGCAAGATCAATTGAGTTAAAGTTGATATTTTGACAAATTCAAGTAAGAAGTCTAGTTCCAGTTTTGTATCAGGTAGTCTTTAATGTTGAAAAAGAAAACACACCTGAATTTGAAACCCTCCCTACATGCCATATTTGACAAAAGAATGTACCACCTTTGCTATGAACAGCATCTACAATTGGTTTCCATGCTTCAACTTGCTCTTCTGTCCATATCCCAGGTGTATTAGGATACCTTAGATTAGATGTTAGAAGACACAAACAGATTAGTGGAAGTAAACTCAAAATAATGCTGTTCTTAGAAAGTTGGGCTCAGGAGTTTTTAAAGAAAAGGAAGAAGTTTATTAAAGGCTATTACCCTTGGGCAGTATCAGAAATCCCAGTAGCCTCAGCTATCAAGAAACCCCCTTTGGTGGTTCTCTGGGAGTAATACAAGATGGCATGTTTCTGGGGAACATTGTTGTAAGATCTGTGCCTTGTCAATGGAGCCAAAACGATTCTGAAGAATAATTATTGATGAGAAGAAGATCTAATAAGCAAGGCAGGGATTGAAGATGGTGAATATGGTAAAAATTAGAAGCCACAATCTGACTTCCAAATGAGTAAATGGTAAATTAGATGATACTTGAAAGACAGGAAGATGCAAATGATGAAAAATGGATGGAAGTACCTGTGAGAAAGATTAAAGTTCCCCATCTTGTAAGGAGTGAGGAGAGGAATGGTGGGAGTTTGATCATTGTTGGTTTCACCCATTTCTATTGCTTTTACTGTTTTCTTCGTGTGTTGCTCTTCCTAGGCACAAAATTCAGATAGGGATAGAGGATCAAGGTATTTATAAAACTGGTTATATTACCAAAAGGGTAGAACATGTCCATAAACTTTAGCGGAAAAGGTATTAGGCTAAATCTATGGCCAAACAAAGGAAAATCCATCCTTTAGAGATGACTCTCCAAAAAGCAAAAGTTCAACATGTAAAGGAATCATCAAAAGCTTCTTATTGCCACCCTAAATATTTACAGCCTTACAAGAAAATCAAACAATTAATTAATTAATTGATTTTAAAATACTAATTAATCTAAACTAGTAACTAAATAAATATTAAACTAAAATATATTAATTATCTTATAATTCTTCTCTTTTGAAATTTCAATTTTGTATATAATAGTTGTTTGAAAAATTTAAAATTTTTCAAAATTAATTGATCTACTAAATGTGCATTTAAAATTTTATGTGTTAAGAATCTTTAAACTTAGTTTTATATCTAATAAATTAGTAAATTTTATATTAAAAAAAATGATAATTTATAAACTAAATTTGACATAAAAGCCCATACACCCAGATGGAAGAGGAACAGTGAGCAAAGGAGAAGAGGCAACGTTGAATTATTATCGAAGAAAAGAAAGCAAAAAAAAGAAAAAAAAAAAAAAAAGAGAAAGATAAGGTGAATAAGATTCATAACTTTTGAAACAAAAATTTACTTTAATAAAGTTTGCCTTTATCAGAGTTTGATTTACCATTGGATTGGTTCGTTCATTGGTATGACATTAACCTTATCTAATACAAAAGGCAATTATAAATATAATAATCAATCTCAAAGTATTATCATATATAATATATTGTAAAATAATTTTTAGATGTAATAAAATTTAAATTTAACTCTCGAAATCTATCAATGATAGATTATATCGTTGATAGAAGTCTACAAGCAATAGAGCCTATCAACGATAGGGTCTACCATTGATAAATTTTGCTATGTTTGCAATTCTTTATAAATGTTGCTATACACTTAGGCCATGTTTACCCGAGTCCAATGGTATAAATCAATGGTAATTTGAAAATTGGGCCTTATTTGATTACATTTGGTTTTGTTTACTTGTGTTTTGCATCTATACTAACACATTGAGCCCATTAGCAAATCTGTAAGCGAAAAACGCAAACTGATTGATGAGTGGAGGGTGATCAATCCGATTGAGTCTGAAAATTACGTCGTATCGTTACCGTTACCGTTACCGTTATGATTTGGCCCTTAGAAATAAAGGTAACCATAACGGTAATAGTAAATTTGACAAAAATTCATAATTTTAAATAAATACGATCAAAAGTAAAGTACTACATTTGCGATTGTGGCCAATTACAATTGATCTATTAATGAGATTTCATCACGATTATACCAATTTTTATTACGAATGGGTAAACATGGTCTTAATTATTGACTTAAAAGTACTACCAATTGCAATAACCCTATATTAAAATAAGGGATAAGGGAAAGTTGTTACGTAATTTTTATTTTTTATTTTAAAATAGAATGGGTTATGAAGTGGATCTTTATATACTTATTTTATCATATGGTTTTTTTAATACATATTTGTTGTCATTCTCAGCTCTGTTATTAATATTTCATTTTAAAAGGTAGCTACTTGTGAAGAAAACTTTAGATTTCGCTGATTTGTTTTAACATTTCCTAATATGCATGTTATTCATGTTTTAATTTCTTCAAGAAACAGTCTTAATATAATTAAGTGGAATTTTAATAACCTTTTAAGAAAAAAATCTTGACAACTATTTACAGTACTCACATACAATTTGAAAGTTTTTTAAGTACAACTAGGAGTGGAGGATTCATACCATGGACCTTGTGGTTAGTAATATACTTGAAAAGTTCATAAACTTGTTAAATACTTTTTGAAGTTTAAGAACCTATTTGACACTACTTGAAAGTTCAACTACTAAACCAGTAAATATCTTGTTTTCTTTTGTGTATTCTATAAAAATATATATTGCATTAATATCCTTAACATTTAAGAATAAGTTAAAAAATGCTCATACGGTTAGTATGTGAGGGAAATTGCTTATATGCACATGTCACTTCCCTTTTCCAATTCTTCTCTTTCATTTCCTTCAATTTATTATCAATGCCCTTTTAATCTCTTTATTTCATTTTTCACTCTCTAAAACTATCTCCTTGAAAATGATTATGACATGTAACGCCCCTATCGCCAACTTAAATATAATTCAACTGATTTAAGCATATATCATCGATTAAGGATGACAACAAGGCAGACGCAATAAGCAGGGTTGTAGATATACTCCTCATTCCCATTCCCGTGAATATCTTTCATCCTTGTCTTCGACATACTCTCCATTTTGGGGAGTCAAGGTTAGGGTAGGGGAATCTCTAATCAAGGATCGAGTCCCTTAAGAAAAAAAATACATCTTTTCCATTTTAATAATTTATTTATTAAAAATTGATAAATCTATACTGTATTAAAAAGAGCTAAGAGTGGAGAATTTTTAACTTCCCTCTTTGCCCTTAAAATTTTGAATAATGTATATTTCGCTCTTACAGTCACACCCCTTCATTATACATCCGTATCATGTCTTAGTCAATAACCTTTCACGCATTAAAATTGCAATAGCATCAATGGTAGAAAGAAGATCACAAGAAGTTTCATAGAGTAACAAATTTGAGAGAAAAATATTGGGAGAAATTCAAGCATAGAGGAAACAAGAGTAAATTGTCTACAATTAGGGTAATTATATTATTCCTGAAATATAGGAAAGGAATAGTCTATCTTATCACCCAACATCTTCATTGTGTTAATAAACTCAACCTCAACTTTAAAAAAGTGGGCAATTCATATTTCAACATTTCATCTAATTTTTATTTTTCATATTTTCTTACTTCATTTTACCTCATTAATTACTTCCCTAGAACTTCATTTAATTTTCAAAACTTCATAGCTTAGGGTGTTTAACACATTTTCTCTAAATTCCTTTAAAAGCCTAAAATTAGCTTATGGTCCAAAAAATACTCATTTCATAGCCAAAAATTCAAGAAAATATGAATTGAATACCAAAAAAACCCAATTTTACCTAAAATGGTCGTGGGCCTTCAAATAGGCAACATGGGATTGGGGGGGGGGGGGGGGGGGGCTNGGGGGGGGGGGGGGGGGGGGAGCTGTTGGCACACGCTGGCACAAAGGTGAGTAGCAGGACACGCACAATGGTGCGCTGGGCGCACATTGGGCAGGCTAGGCATGACTGTGGCTATTGGTGGTTCCTCTGTTCTTCGATAAAATACAACAACCACAAAATCAACTCGTTTTCACTTATTTCTTAACCAAATTACTTCAAATGTTTTTCATAAATCTCTTAAGAAATGTCTTAACTTGCTTACCTAAAAAATTGGGCTTCAAATTCTTCTTGGATTGCAACGAATTTATCAAAAATCCAAGGTCGTTTCAGATTTCATAAAAAATTCCAAACCTCCTCAGTTTTTCTATTATTTCACAAACTTCTGCTCATTATTAGTACAAACATCCTTCTTAAGAAATGGTAAGGAGTCTCTTAGCTTACTAACCTCAAAATTTTGGCTTCTAAATCGTCTTCTACTGTTTAAAAGCATCAAAACTTCTCAGCTTGTTCAGATTACTCAACCCTGCACACACTTCTTCTTCTACCATGAATTTCTTCAAGTTCCTGAGCACCGTCAGTATGGTCAAAAGCCCAAAATATTGTCACCTCAACTCACTTTCTCTCCACTTTTTTTTTTTTTTTTTTTAATTTTTAAATTTCTTTTTTCTTTTTCCTTTCTAAAATTCCAACATTTCTCTTAACTAATTAATTTTTTTATTTTAATATAATTACTTTATTATATTTATTAATAAAATAACCAAATCAATTCATTTCCAACCTAATTCTTTTGGTCACAACTTAATCATTTAGTTTCCCCTTTTTATGCATCTAAACACACACATAGCCCTACATGAAAGAATAAAGAGAAAATTTTAGGGCTTACAAGCTCATTGATTGGATTAGATTGGTCTCTGGCTTGTTGATTTGCTTGGATCGGCTTATGGAGTTTTTAACTTTAAGAGCTTATAGAGAGTCATTTGATCTTCTGGAAGTCTTATGAGCTTTAGTCTTTAGATCTTTTCAGGAGAGCAAAAGTTGATGATGTTTAAAGCTTTAGTCTTCAAAGCCTTAGTATGTCTTATCCAATATCTCTTATCCTTTTCAAAGTTTTCAAGGAGTTGTGTTCTTCAAATCTTTAGTACTTCAACCTTTGGATCTTCAGAGCTTTGGAGTTTCAATCTCTTCAAAGCTTCAAAATTTCAACCTTTAGTTCTTCCAACCTCCTTCAAATGAAGGGATAAGATCTCTATTTATTGACTTCTCCATGGGCCTTACATGGACTTGGGCTCAGTTGCCTTTTGGACCCAAAAAGTGGGTTTGGACTTGGGCCCAATATCTTCTTTGGCTCAAATTTTCATCATTAATTTGAATTGGGTTGGACTTTGGACCCTATTAACTTTAATTACTTTACTTGATCCAATTTATAGATTTAGACCTAATCGGGCCACTAGGCAAATTTATTGATCGTGGTTCAGACTTAATCAATATTGAATTCAACAATCTTATTGTTGTGATTGGATGACCATAAAGGAGATATGTGACATTTTTTAATTTTTCATTTATTTATCTTCAAATAAGATGGACTTTCATTGTGATGGCATGACATAATTTGGTTGATTGAAATATCTCATTCAACAAGTAACATTAGAGAATTAAAGTAATTAGAATCAAATTAGTTAATGAAAAATAATTTTACTAATTCTTATCACTATTAAAATTAATTACGAAAAAGTCTTCATCGTAATTATTTTTTTAAATTAATTAACTGAAAATTAGAATGAAAATCACTAGAAACAGGAGATGAAAATGTTAACTCTTGAAATATAAGGAGCTACAAATAGAAACTTAAACTTAAAACTTAATGATACAAGTTTAATATTTTGAAACTTATTACATTAAATAGAAACTAAATTCAAAATTCTCGAATAAAAATCTGATAGTTTTGAAATTCATGAACTGAATAAAAATTATATTCAAAATATAGAGACTCGAAGGTTATATTTTCTCTCATATATATAATGCTTCAATCTAACAAAATAATCTTAGTTGGGAAGGCAATCAAAAGTCATTCATTCATTGTTAAAACAAATAAGAATGGAAAATTAGCTAACATAAGCATGACAAATTAGTGGTCCACATTAATTAATATATATATATATATATATATAGGTTAAAATTTTCTAACTTATATATATAGGTTAAATTTTCAAACTCAAGATTTATTGTATGAAAAATGGGTACTATAATATTAATTATTCTAGGGTGAATGTTACAAGTTCTCAAATAAATAAATAAATAAATAAAAAAGAGAGAAAAAAAAAAAAAAAGGAAAGTCAATGCTACAGCATACAAGTAAAGTTTGTCAATTTTAATAATGACATGCATGAGGTGACATGACCTAGACGTTGCGCACAAAAAATAAATCTATAGTTGAAAACTTTGAAGTAGGCTTAGTTGATAAATTGGACTCATCCAAATTAGGTGTAAATATTTTAAAATTCAAACTCATCCAAATTAGGTATAAATGTAAGATTAATGGAAATCTTGTTGCAATAAAAAAGACAAATGGTAGTGTGGAATTTTGAGAATTTTAATCAGTATGGATAGTGATATTATTTTGTCCGATATATTAAATATTTTTATTTCTAATATTCTATTTCTTTACTTTTGAAATGAAAGGATAGTTTTGTCTTTTCGGTCGTCCAATACTTTGTCCGTATCTGATTCCGCACATGCAAACCACGTTATTTTAACTGCTACAAAACAAAACAAAGCCATGTTTCGGTAGCCATGTCTAGTGTTTTTGTTTTCTTCACAATAGTATAATTACAATACCGTACTTATATTATGTTTCAATTTCTTTTTTTTCTTAAGAAGAACGTACTTATGCTTATAATATTAAATTTCTATCTACATGTCAAAATTTCTATCAATATTTCTATATTTCTATGAGTTTTGGCATCGATATGAGGGTGAATCGATATTTTAATTATATCATAGAAAAATTCACAAAACATAAAAAATAAGTAAGAAAATGTTACTAATGTAATTATAATGTAAATAATTGACATGCCAACTTGTTTAAAAATCTTAAATGTTTGTTTACTGGTTCAAATTTATTTTTTTTGTTGAATTTTTTGTTTTTTATAATATTTCGAAAATATTCATTTGGAATCGATATTTTATTAATATTTTCGTATAAATTTTTGTAAAATTAAAATCTTGATATTTCCGTCAATGTCGATATTTTAAACTTGTTTATAAGTTATAAGATAGACTTTAGAATATTGTTATGAAGTTGATTCAACAAAATTTAATACCTCTAATCATTGGTGTATCCATAATTTTGGGATAGGTGGCATAGATTTGTATAAAGTTAGAAGTTTAGCCTATGAACTTCTAGATTTGTCTATACATAGTTCTTGAACTTTAAAAATGTATAATAGGTTAATTAGTTCTCATTTTTTGTGCATAATAGATTCCTAAAATATCAATTTTGCATCCAATAAGTCTTATATGGTTCAAAAATGTTAAAAATTAAATTTTATATTATAAATTAAACTATAATGTTTCTATTAAAGGCAAAATTGAAAATTTATGCATCACACAAAAATATTCTTTTTTGTTTAATAAAAAATCATATACATATATATTAAACGTTACCGATCGAATAGGTACGTGCCCCTGCCCTTAATTGATCTGCCCCTACTTCTAATTATAAGATAAATAATTAATTGAGTACACCGACCATTACTAAGTTGCTAAGTTCATTGCAGCTTCAATTTAAACACTTTAGTTTTGAATAAACCTCTTGAATTGTTTTTTCCGTATAAAAGAATCTATTTGTACTTTACTATTTACTATTATTTTATTGAACTTAAATTTTAATATAGATTGAAAATTGACAAGTATATTTAGAAAATATATTTTGGAGGGACTGGACATAAAATTAGTGAAATAAATTATGTTATAAATATAGGGTAGGAGATTGAACTTCAATCTTTAACGTTGAAGAATACAAGTTGATATCAATTTGATTATGATGTTATTATATTTAAGTTCTTTATTAGTAATAGAAATCAAATATTAAAATATCCAATTAAATTGGCATAACCACGTCACACATATATGTTCATTACTTTAATAATGATAATTTATTATATAAAGCAAGGATTCGTAAAATTAAAAAAAAAAAACATTTATTTAACATTTTTTTTTATATCTGTGAGTTTTCGGGTCAGCTTACGTGCATCTCGACTAATCTCACGGGACAATCTGTCTAACCCTACAACATTTGAGTGTCAAGAAAACTCATAGAAAATTAATTTTTAGGTAGGTGGCCACCATGAATTGATCCGTTGACTATTTATTTAACATTTGCCATTATCATACTTTTTTAACATTTGTTATTGTCATATCTTAATAGTCTACGGATAGTCATATCTTAATAGTCTACGGAGAAATCAACACTAAGAACCTAAATAATAGGGAACTTTTTATATATTTTTCTTTTCTAGCTAACATCTAAAAGCAAAAGTTTAATTACATTGTCTTTCAAATATTTCTCCTTTCAAATAAGATAAAGAAATTACATTTCTTAAATTTCAAATCATATGATTTAAAAAAAAAAAAAATTGTTAATTTTCCTATTGCAAAGAGAGAGGATAAAAGTTATAAATTTTCATGTTGTAGTTCAATAAGAAATTGTTTAAAATTTTCTTTAGAGGAATTTGTTTTTAATTCAAAATTATGTAGATAGTGACTCAAACCTCTGACATCTTGATCGAGAATATATATTTTATGTTCGTTAAATTTATGGTATTAAAATTTTCTTGACATGTTGACATTTCCGTCTATACTTTCCACATTTTCGTGGATTTAATATCGACACGAATGGTGAATTGATACAATTATTTTGTAAAAAAATCTAAAACATAAAAAATAAGCAACAAAATATTACTAATGTGCATATAATATAAATAAGGAAAATTATTATAAATAGAAAAAATATGAAACTGTTCACAAATATAGAAAAACTTTATTGTTTATTAGTGATAGATCGCAATAGACTTCTATCGCTTGAATGATAGAAGTCTATGGTTGAAGCGATAGAAGTTTATAACTGAAGTGTTACAAGTCTATCACAATCTATCATAGTGAAACTTTTCTATATTTGTAAATAGTTTGACTTATTTTGCAACCCTATAAATAATAGAATTTTAATTTATGTAAAAGCATAAATGTTTGTTTATTAGGAAAATTAGTATAAATAGAAAAAATATCAAACTATTTACAAATATAGCAAAATTTTACTTTTTATCTGATAGACCAGATAGACATCTATTCGTGTCTATCTGGTAAAATGATTAGGGATGGTAACGGGGTTGGGGCGGAGCGGAGCTAGTGGGGGGTCCCCGTCCCTACCCCCAGTGGGGGAATTTTCCCCCATCCCTACCCCCGTCGGGGAGACAAATCCTCAAGGGGGCTTCATTCCCCATGAGAATTGAGAGAGAGCGAGAGCAAGAGTGCGAGAGCGATAGAGAGCTAGCGATATTGAGGTCTGAGAGAGAGTGAAAGTGAGACTGAGAGAGGCGATACTGAGAAAGAGTGATACTGAGTGAGAGCGAGAGAGAGACTTACAAGAGCGAGAGCGAGAGCGAGACTTACAGGACTGAGAGCGAGATGATAGTCATCTTTACATTTACATATATATATAACCAGGGTGGGATCGGGGCCCCAACCCCGACCCTGTCCCCGGTCATGAAACCGAAGATTCTCCGACCCGATCGGGTAGGGGCCCCGTGAGTTTTTTTGTCATCCCTAAAAGTGATAGATGTCTATCTAGGTCTATCGCAGTCTATCACAGATAAAATATTTTGCTATATTTGTAATTATCTTCAACAATTTTTTTTTAAAAATTTTTTGAAAACATCTCTACTCACTAATTAATTTTTTGATTTTTGATTTTTATAATTTTTTAAAAAAATATCAATTAACGTCTATATTCTATTAATATTTGTATAGACATTTTCATAGTTTCACGTTTTTATCAAAATTCCACTTGAACCATATACGATCATAGTTCATGTAATAGCAATTTGTGAGATTACTCACAAATGAAACTCTTTTCTTATTTAAAATTTTATCAACAAATAAAAAAATAATACTGATTTTATTTTGTTTATCATTTAGTAAAACCCAACCGACCGTTTCCTTTTATCAATAAAAATCCGTAATACGAGTCAAGACATAGTCATAATTTGTTATATATATATATATATTAGTAAAATAATTTGTTGTATTTGTAGATCCATATCTGATGAGGTAGGCAAACATTTGTTTGGATCAAGTGATAGACCAACCCAAAATAATTTTAATATAATGAAATTATAATATTATAATACATCTCTATTTGTCCAAAAAAAAAACTAATAATATATTTCTATGCTTCATTAAGAATTAGAATATATTGTCCAATCAACCTGTAAGATGTTTAGGTCTAATTATCATTCCTTCATATCTATGCGTTTTTAGTTCATCTACATGTAAAATGTTTAAAATTCTAAATGTTTATGAGAAATATTGAAATTTAATCAAATGAACAATTCAAAATTTATTTTATTAGGATGAGAAGGTTTAATTATATTTTTAATCTTTTTTTTTTTTTTTTAACAAAAAAAAAAAAAAAAAGATTTCGTATCTAAAAATTTATAACTATTTTCTAATTTTTGAAAAATATATGTAAATATAATTCAAAAAATTATTTGATTTTTGTCCTCCAAAATTAGAGGTTAAGTAGATACAGTTCATTATTAGTTTATTCTCATATAACAATAACAACGTCGTTCAATAATGGTAGATTTTATGATTGCTTATTTTTTTCAACTAAATTAAAATTATGTACCTAAACAATTCCTTTTTTTCTTTAATTTTAAGAAAAATCTAATTATTTATGAATTATTTGTTTGAAAACATTTGTAAATATAATTCAAAAACTATTTAGAGTTTTTGATTCTCACATAACTTATTTGATAATATTTAATCAACATTCAATTTTTTTTTCAACAAAGACAAGATTTTTGTATCTAAATAATTATATTTTATTTAATTTTCGATTTTTAAAAGATTTAATTGTTTACTCAAAACTTATAAATATAATTTAACAATTCATTTTTTTCGTTATTTCATATGAATTCAATGTTAATGGTCAATATTTTGAGAAAGTAAAAAATGTAACTAAAGTAAATTTAAAAAGAATTTTACATTATCCTTCTCGTTTCGAATTGTTGATTTTTCTAATAACAAAAAAAAAAAAAAAAAACAAAGCAATAATAGTTGTCAAATCTATAAAAATTCACATTGTTTTAGACGATAGCACATAGTTTCAAATAAATAAAATAAACTATATATCGTTATTAAACTCTATTCATAACATATTTTTATTCAAAACCATTTAAAATTATAAATAATGAAAACATCTTACTTAGTTTTATCTTTTTAATTACTTTTAAATTTCATGTCCAATAGTGACATTTTATTGCTTATTCTTCGTGTTTCATGAATCTTTATGAAGTCTCAATTCACCTCATACGTTACAATGTGGAACAATGTAGATGAAAATATCGACATGTTGATGAAAATTTAATACTATAGTTTTACACATAAAGAAAATGATATGGGTAGATCTTAAATAGTCTAAAACTCTAAAAAAGTATCAAAGCAGAGAAAAGAATACAATTTAGTGCAATAACTAACGAGTTAGAAGAACAACCCATATTCCAAATTGAACACCAAAGTTCCATTGAAATCATCCTAAGCACAATATTGGACACAAAATATATAAAAAAGAAATTGAGGGTATCAAAGGGATGGATAAAAAGGAAGAAAAAGCTTGGTATCAAGGCGTGAAAATTATGACAAAAAGAATCAAATCAACTTGCCTTGAGAGGCAAAAAGAAAACAAAGCAACAACTTCTATTTGCATAGCAAGACAAGTAAGACACATGAAGTTGTGAAAATTGACAAGGACATGAAGAGAGATGTTAAGAACAAGACCAATGAAAGGATTTTTTTCTTTTTCTTTTTCTTTTTCTTTTTTTTTTTTTTTTTTGGAGAAAATTAAAGGATGAAGAATGATTGTTAACTGATTATGTTTAGAATCTAGCCAAGAATAGGCTGAGATAAGATTAAACCCTAACAATATGTTTGTGGTTTTTTCTAACTTATCTTTTCATTTAAATTCAACCCATTTATGTATTATAATTTGAATAAAAATCTCTAATAGATAAAGATTCTAAATTGGTTAGTTTATTTCAAATAAGTTTTTCTAAGAGGAATACTTGAGTGCATCCCAAAATATATCTATCTTTGTGCATCATACTATATCACATTCATAAAAAGAAATGAACTAAAATATTTCAAAAAAGAAGTAAGAAGGAATTGTCATATGACAAATTATGATTGAACAATTTGGTGAGATGCATAAAAATGTTGTTTATGATATACTAAGTATTTTCTTTTTTTAATATTTAATATTTTTCTTTAGTGAAGTTATTAGAAACCTATTGAACGGAGGGAGAGAGAGGAAGATAGAGGTTTTCAATAAATTATGTACCGACTTCAAAATACTAATGAAGTTGATGGATGGAGTTGTGTTGTTGTGTTGTGAAGTATGTAAGTCAAACGAGGAGCTAATTATTTTAACAAATTTTACCAAACACCAATAAGTGATCATTTTTAAACTAGATTCTATGGTACAAAATAAAGCGAATTCCCTCCATCTTTAAGAATGAAAAGGAAAAATGAGAAAGATGCGAGCAAAATGCGGCTTTACTAGAGAAAATGTAACGAAAAGGATGACCCAAAACCGAGGCAAATGAAAGGGAAAGAATAAATAAAATAGAAAGTTACTCAACCAAAGCAATCCAAGTTTTTCTTCTCAATACTGTTGGTTTGAGTACTCATATGGGATTAATTGAGAGGATGTGAGGCAGTAGTATTAGTAACCTCATCAAGAGAAAAGCTTGCAAATTCTTCCCTAAGAAAAGGGTTTGTTATGAATGACTATCCACAATTATTTAGGTCTCGTTTTGGTAATATTTTATTTTTAATTTTTGAAATTAAACTTATAAATGTTACTATCATGTATTAATTTATATGTTTTGATGTTTACATTCTAATAGTGCTTTAAAAATTCAAGCCAATTTATTTTTTTTTTGAAAAAATAATTTTTAAAAGTTTGTTTTTGTTTTTTTAAATTTGGCTAAAAATTTATACGTTTACACAGAAAATATGAAAACCATGATCTAAAATTGTGTGAAACAAGCACAATTTTTACAAACAAAAAATCAATTGGTCCCATTTGATAACAATTTTGCCTTTTGTTTTTGAAAATTAAATTTCTAAATTTTACTTTCACTTTTAAATATTTATATTATTTTGTCTACTTTTTATCAATGTTTTAAAAAAACAAAGTCAAGTTTTGAGATTTTCACTAAGAGTTCGAATGTTTCTTTAAAAAAAAAAAAAGTAAAAACCATTATAAAGAATTAGATAAAGCTTAAATGGTTATTAGATGAGATGTTATTTATTGAGCATTATTGGATCACTTTTTTTATCTGATATTGGGTCCTCGAAGTTATCATAATCGAAAAACAATAATGTCAATGAATGGAAGTATTGGCCTAACTTTAGTCCTTCAATATGTGCTTCAGTGTGATATGGACTTAGGTTAGGTAGTGGTTTTATCATAGAACTAATAAGTAACCGATTGAAAATTAGGAACCGAATTCCAAGCTAAACTGTAACTTGCCTCATCGTAATCAATGAATAAATTGAAGGATTGCTTGAGCAGTAGAAAGAATAGAAAGATATCTAATTTGATTGAAGGTTAAGGAAGTTGCATAAGAAATTTCAATAGGAACAAATAATTTTATCATTATTCAATGAATTAACCTCAACCCTTTGTAACGATTTTGAAAGTAATTTTGAAATTATATTCAAATCACTTTTGTCAGGTTTAAAATTTGATGTTTAATTTTATATTTTTAAATGCAATTTTTATATCATTAATTTTTATTTTTTATTTTTGAAAAGAAGGGTTACGTAACTTGTCAAGCACAATCTTAAAACAATCTAGAAGACATTAAGTGAAGCGCAAATAAAAATACTAAATGATAGAACATAAGGTTGGGTAACCAAGTTTGGTGCTATACCACCTACGTCTAGGGGCAATGTGACGAGAAAAGAAAAATTTTCTACTATGAAGTTAAGCAATTATGAGATTGTATTTATTTATAAATAAATGTTAATTATAGTGACACACAAATAACCTAACTTAATTAGTGAATGATCAATTAGGTCTCCCTAAGTTTTGCGACTCCTTCTCTCAATGAAAATTAAGCTCCTCCCCTAAGTGTGAGATTTCAATGAAACTTAGAGGTTGTTTGGGGGAGCTAAGTTAATTTCATATGTTTGTGTTCTGAGTGTTTGGAGACTGAGTTAAGTTAATATGTCAAGGGTATCTGGTGCAGTTTTTTTCTACATAAATAATCTATTTTTATGGTGATTATTTTTATTTGAAATTTTTTTAAATTCAATAATTCTACATATTTTTTTAATCGATTATGGATTGTACCTTATTTTATGGTTTTTTTAAGTACATATGTAATAATATTGGAAAGTTCTGGGAAATGAGGTTTATGGTTTACTTTTGAATCATGTGTTTTCTTTATTTTTTTTATTTAAGCAATCATTTTACAAATTTGTGTAGGTAATGTTTCTAGTTAAATTGGAACAAATTATATTGGATTTATTGGAACAAAACAAATTTGAATTTTATATAGTATTAATGAAATATCCTCAAAATGTAATTGTACTATTATGACCCTATTAACGGTCACATTACATGATTGACACAAATAATACGTAACAAACGTCACATTTTCAGACTTAGTTATATGATACAAAAATACATATATATGATATGAGCCAAAAAATGGCCAAGTCTAGTTACACACCAGAAAAAAAAAAAAAAAAAAAAAACAAAAACAAGTTACACCCCAAAAAAAAAAAAAAAAAAAAAAAAAGACAAACGCCCACCCAAATCTTCTATGATATGTTCAACAACTTCCTTTCTCCTCTCAAACTCCATACTTATCTTTTTGTTATTATACAAGTTTGGATTAATTTGGAAAAAGATAGTTTTTAAAAAAGTCATTTTCAATTAAACACCTGTAAGAAAAAGTTTTCGGGGGTAATGTACATTCTTATTTAAATTTGTTTAATAACCTTTAATGAGTTGGCTAAGTTATAGAAAATATGTTTGAACCCTATACTTTGTGTTCAGAATATATGTCGATGAATTTTTAAAAGTTTCAATAATACTCTTAAACTTTTTATTAAAAGTTTGAAAATATCATTACCATAAGTTTTGGATGAAAATCGTTACTATTTTATTTCAAAAATATTTTTGAACTTTCAAATGTTTCAATAATGGCCCTAAACTTTTAAAAAGTTCAAAAAAAAAAAAAAAAAAAAAGCCCTTATCGTTAAGTATGTAAACGGAAATCATTAACATTATTTCAAAAATATCTTTAAACTTTCAAATGTTGCATTAATACTCTTAACCTTTCAAAAAATAGTTGAAAATTATCATACCATTAGTAACCTCATTTTTTTAAAATAGTATAGATAAAAAATACTCATTTTTTCAAAAGTTGAAAAAATAGTGATCAATTTTTCAAAAGTTGCATTAATACTCATTTTTTCAAAAAATAGTGATCAATTTATTTGAAGTTATTTTGAGTTGGATTAGAACTAATTTTAAAACAATTTACATAGGTAACCTCATTTTTTTTTATATAGTATAGATATTTTCATTTTTCTCTCATTTATCTAATTCATACGCCAATGTTCTCAACGAAAAAATATAAACCAAATTTAATTATATATATCAAACTATTAAAATAATTGAAAGAATTATAATTAATTAAGTTTCACTATTTTTTTTTGTCACTATTAAAATTAAAAATTTAAAAATTTACTTCATAATTATTTTAAATGTACTAAATATATCTAGAGACTAAATAGAAGTCAAACCCAAATCAAAAGGTATGATTTTTTTTCTTTTTTTTTTTTTTTGAAAAATTTAATTACACGACTATGTTATCCTTTTATTCGTTATTGAATATTAACCACATAATTCTTGAATAGAATGTCATCATATGAATGAAAATATTTTAATTTTTTTTTAACAATATGAGGTTGGAGAATCGAACCTCTGACCTTGAAATTGGTAATGTACAAACGTTATGCTCGTGAAGCTATATTCATTTTGATTTGTTATATAATTAAAATAAATCGTCTTATTACAAATGGAATATTTTATTGTATATTTTTGTGTGTGATAGTACATCAAATAAATATATACCGATTATACTGTAACAACCCCAAATCGTTGGGGTAAATCCTCCTAGTAAATAAGTTTAAGTTATTATGTGTGAAAAGAACAAAAAAAAAATATATATAATATAGTTATCTTTATGTATTCATGCCTTTATTTAAGCTAAGATGGAAAATTTCGAAATTCGAGCTAAGGAAAAATTTGGAATTTAGAAAAAAAAAAGGATAATTTTATCTTGGGGCAAGTAAAATAAGGTGATTAATTTTGGTGGGATTGGATAATTGAAGTGAATCTTGGTTGTAGAAGATTTTATTTGATTTTATTTTGTTTGGTTGGAAAAGAAAAGGGGAAAAAGAGGAAGGAATAGGGAATTAGGGTTTTTTATAAGTAGGCCTCGATTTGCGTGCCAAAATAAAAAAAAAGAAAAAGAAAAAGGATTTTCTCTTTCTCTCTCGCGCGCCGCCCCCCCTTGGTTTTTTCTTCTTCTTCTTCTTCCGCCGACGCCGGCTTCTTTCTTTCTTTCTTCTTCTTCTTCTTCCTCGCAAGTGGACCGCCGTCGCCGGCTCGATTGCCTCTCCTTCTCGTCGCCGCCAGCCGCGCAGTCGGCCGTCGAAAATTTTCTCTTTCTTCCTCGCACAGCAGCGCCGTCGGGTCTCCTTCTTCCTCGTGGCTGCAGCGCCGCCGGCCGCCGGGTGTTCTTCCTCTTCCTCGCGGCTGCCGGCTTCATTAACAGCGGCGCTGTCGGCCTCATTAACAGCAGCGCCGCCGGCTTCAATCTCTCTCTCTCTCTCTCTCTTCAGCACCGCCGCCGGTTTCTCTCTCTTCCACCGCCTATTTTCTCTCTCTTCCGCCGCCGGTGCTCCTCCGCTGCTGTTTCAGTCAGACGCTCGCCTGATTACTAGTCACCAAACCGGTAACGTTCGAGTAAGTACCTCGGACCCAAGGAAAATTTATAGCATAATTTGGTTAAAAACTGTTGATGCTTGAGACTTATGTGATAAAAATTCTCTTAGGTGGCCGGGAATTGTGTTGGGTAAAAAAGATTAGAGCAACTGCAAGTTAAGCCACACTTGGTGGACCAAGAACTTTCCAACAGACTGCCGTGTGGATAAGTGAATATAATTGCTCAGGTAAGTGACTTTACTACCTGAACCACCTTCCCGCCTTATGTTTAGTTGCCATGATGAGTAAAACTTCTACGCCATTGAGATAGCATGCTTGTATGATTTACCCATGTTTAAAGGATGTGTGTGAAATTACCATAAGTTGAGTTGCTGTGATGAGTAAAATTCCTAAGCCCATGTTATATAGCATGCTTGTATGAGATTCCCATGTTTTAAATGATGTATGTGAAATGCTTATGCTTGTATTATGAGATGATTGTAAACAGCGCTGTTAGTGTATAAATCCATGGAAGGAAAGGAGTGAGAATTAAAATTGATCATGAGTACTGGGTAGTGGTAACTCCCCTACGTCGGGTTCACCAGAGGTTGTGTTCCTTCGGGTTCACCAGAGGTTGTGGTCCTTCGGGGTCACTAGAGGTTGTGTTCCTTCGGGTTCACCAGAGGTTGTGGTCCTTCGGGGTCACCAGAGGTTGTGTTCCTTCGGGTTCACCAGAGGTTGTGGTCCTTCGGGGTCACCAGAGGATGTGTTCCTTCGGGTTCACTAGAGGTTGTGGTCCCTCGGGATCACCAGAGGTTTGTGATCCTTCAGGATCACTAGAGGTAAGAGTTCCTTCGGGGCTCCAGAGGTTTGTGGACATCCAAATCCAACTGTAGGGAGAGTATAACTAGTTCCCTATAAAAGTATGTTAGATATGCCTGTCTTAAGACTAATGCACTTAAAGGACTTGGGTGCCAGTATAACCAGTTCCCTATAAAAGTATGTTAGATATGCCTGTTGTATGACTAATGCACTTAAAGGACTTGGGTGCCAGTATAACCAGTTTACTATAAAAGGTATGTTAGATATGTCTGTTGTATGACTAATGCACTTAAAGGACTTGGGTGCCTAGCCGGCTCCGGTAGTGGGGTCACTTACTGAGTAATATAATTGCTCACCCTTTCATCTTATTTTTTTTCAGGTAAGGGAAAGAACGTGCTGGTGAATGATAAGAGGAATCCTTGATGGCTTCACGGGACCCATAGTAGCTTCCGCCTAGCACTGCATTTTTATAAGCTTTTGTCAAATTTTGTTTGAGGCTTATCTGATATTTTGTAAATGTTTTTTTTGTTTTCTGTTCATGGAATTTTGTTGATTTTATTAGCGGTACCCCGGACCAAAAATTCTTTCTATATGGTTATTCATTGCTTTTTCTTGGGTTAAATAAAACAGAAATTTCCGTAAGTAGCATTGTTTCTTTCTTATTACTCAGCGTCGTGTCTTTTCTTGAAATTCGCATGCATTGAGTAATGGTCTGATTAGGATGTATTAGTCGGGTCGTTACATATACACATAAAGAAAGTATTCTCAATAAATACAAAATTATACTTTTGTGTAATACTCCCCCTCAAACTCAAGATGGTAGAGTGGGAACCAACTTGAGTTTGCGAAGTAGTTGGATGAAGCGAGCAGGAGAGAGAGCTTTGGTGAAGATATCTGCTAGTTGTTCTGTGGTGGACATGGACTATAATTGCAGAGTGGAGCTCTGGAGATGATGGCGAATAAAGTGACAATCATTCTCAATGTGTTTTGTTCGTTCATGAAATACATCATTATGAGCGATCTGAATGGCATTACGATTGTCACAATGAAGAATGGTAGCAGATGGTTGAGGGGCCCCCATATCTGCAAGGAGCTAACGAAGCCATTATAATTCCGAAGTTGCATCAGCAAGTGCATGATATTCAGATTCTGTGCTAGAACATGAAACAACAGTTTGTTTCTTGCTACGCCAATAGATAAGAGAATCCTCTAAATAAAAGCAATAACCAGTGGTGGAGTGACGATCAGTAGGATCTCCTGCCCAATCAGCATCAGAGTATCCAGCTAGCATCAGGGATGATTAAGAGGAGAACTGAAGCCCATGACCCAATGTACCTTTGACATAGCATAAAATGTGAAGAACCGTGAAGTGTATAGTGCGAGGAGTTGCCATGAATTGACTAACAACATGGACAACATAAGCAATATCTGGGCGAGTGACAGTTAAGTAGATTAAATGCCCATAAGTTGCCTATACAAAGTGGGGTCTTCGAGAGGAACACCATCAAAGGGAGTCAGACGAACATTTGAGTCTAATGGTGTTGAGGATGTGGATGAGTCAGTGATACCGGATCTAGCCAGGAGATCAGAGGCGTATTTAGCTTGAGATAAATAGTATCCATTAGTGCAGGGTGAAACCTAGAGTGCGAGAAAATAACTGAGTGGGCCCAAATCTTTCATCTCAAAATGCTTTCCCAAGTAACATTGTAGATCTGATATGACTTGAGGATCATCTCCTGTAATAATCATGTCATGAACATATAGAAGTAGGAGAACAATACCATGAGTGGTCTGTCGAGTAAAAAGTGCAAAGTCATGCGAACTGGAGGTAAACCCGAGTTGAGTGATAGTAGAGCTGAAAGTTGCAAACCAGGCTCGTGGAGCTTGTTTCAGGCCGTATAGAGCACGACGAGAAGACATACTTTCTGAAGAAGAGGAGTGGTGCCAGGAGGTGGCTTCATATATACTTCTTTAGATAGAGTGCCATTAAGAAATGCATTTTTGACATTCATCTGAAGGAGAGGCCATTGTTTGGCAGCTGCTACTACTAACAAACTGTGGACTGATGTCATTCAAGCAACTGGAGCAAATGTCTCTTCATAATCAATTCCATACTCCTGAGAAAATCCCTTGGCTACTAGACGGGTTTTATATCGTTCAATAGACCCATCAGAGTGAGTTTTGATTTTATAAATCCACTTACAACCAATGGGTTTCTTGCCAGAGGGTAGATCAACATAATCCCATGTGTGAGTCTTTTCCAATGCCTGAAGTTCCTCATTCATTGCTTGCTGCCATAAAGGGTTAGTACAAGCTTCCTGATACGAAGATGGTTCAACCAATGACATGATGGTGGAAAAACAGTGATAGTCTGTAAGGTGGAGAGGAGTTTCTTTTACCCAAGTGGATCGACGAGTAGGTGCTAGTTCAGGTTCAACAGCAGGAGCAGATGACAGATCCGAGGACGCATCAATGAAAGTAGATTGATTGAGCTTGGGGACTGGTGGGATGTGAATCTTAAGGTCAGATGAAGGGTCATTAGCGGGGAATAAATCAGTGGAGGGATTGGTGAAGAAAGGGTGAGTGCTGGATAAGGAGGTATGAAAAAAGGAAAGACTAGAAAACATACAATGTTCCCAAAAAGTAACATGACGGGAGATACGTAAGCGTTGAGAGATAGGATCCCAACAACGATAGCCTTTATGTTCAGAATTATAGCCAAGAAAGCAACATAGGTGAGCACACGGTTCAAGTTTGGTATGTTCATGAGGATGCAATAGAACAAAACATACACATCCAAAGACTTTAAGGTGATAGTAAGAAGGAGAAGTACCGTATAGTCGTTCAAAAGGAGATAAATTATTGGTAACGAGGGAAGGAAGGCGATTGATGACGTAGACAGATGTGAGTGCAACTTCGCCCCAAAATTTTTCAGGACAACCTGCAGAGAGGAGTTGAGCATGAACACAATCCAGAATATGGCGATGTTTTCGTTCAACTTTACCATTCTGTTGGGAGGTGTGAGGACAGGACCGTTGAGTAAGGGTGCCCTGTTGGGCAAGAAAGGAGAAGAGGTGGGAGTCCTTATATTCCATTGCATTATCTGTTCGGAGAACTTTGATGGTTCGAGAAAATTGGGTGTGAACCATGCAAGTAAAGTCAATGTAAATTTGGGATAAAGCAGATCAATTTTTAAGAAAATATATCCATGTAAAGCGTGAGTAGTCATCAATGAATATAACAAAGTATTAATAACCCTGAACTGTAGTCGTAGGAGCAGGACCCCAAATATCAGAATGAATTAGACCAAATGGTGTATCAGATAACGATATAGAAATAGGAAATGATAAGACAGGTTGTTTTGCAAGTTTACAATGCGAACAATTAAAGGAGTGAAATTTGGAGACATGATTTAAATTACAACAGAAACTAAAGTACGGAGTTTTTCAGATGATGCATGGCCAAGACGAAGATGCCATTGATATAGATTGGTATCAGTGGCAGTAGCAGCAATAGATGGAAGGTTGGGTGGCTGAAAGGATGTGAGCTCAAATAATCTTCCCACTTTGCGTCCAGTACCAATCATCTGTCCCGTCTGCAGATCCTGAACTTGACAACCATGGGGAGAAAAAGTAACAGTTAGACCAAAGTCACATAGTTGACCAACAGAGACTAGGTTATATGTCAAATTAGGTACATGATAAATGTTGGCAAGATTTATGGTAGGTGTATCTACTGTGCCAATGTGAGAAACAAGCATACGATTACCATCAGCAGAATGAATCGGGAGAAGCGAATTGATAGGATTGGAAGAGGATAATAATGTTAAGTTGGAAGTCATATGATTACAGCAGACAGAGTCAAGTAGCCAAGAGGTACTTGGTGTGACAGCAAGAGCAGTAGAATTGGAAGAGATCACCTATTTGAGTAACTCTTGGAGGTCACTGATCTAAAGACTTGGGGCAAGAGTAACATCAGAGAAGGTAGTAGCAGCCACGACAAATGTAGATCCAGTTTTAAAAGTCCCTTTTGGTTTGACATAATTGGGGGTGCGAGGTGGTCGAGTGGGGCAGTTGTCCAGAATATGACCCTACTTGTGGCAATATCTACACTCAATGGTAGGACAGTTAGTAAACTTATGCCCATGAAGTTTACAACTTTTGCAGAAGGGTGACTCATTTGTAAGTCGAGAGTGCGTGGTTGCAAGAGCTGTGTCAGATGACCGAAAGGAGATTATGCCAAGTCTCTTTTCTTCGAATAGTATTTCCTGGATTGTCGTGTCAAGAGATGGTAGAGGGCTGTGATGTAATAAAGCAGCCCGAACTGATTCATATTCTGGATGAAGTCCCATGAGAACTTTGATGAGACGTAAATGATCCAGACTAATCTTGGCTTGGACTAACTGTGTCCAGATGGGTTGAAGTGTAGCGAGATATTCATTCACAGATTGCCCAACTTCCTGATTGAGACTAACAAGGGTAGCCTGTAACTTTTAGTAATGAGCAAGACCAATAGACTGAAACCGTGTAGCTAAAAAATCCCAGAGTGCTTGAGTAGTATTAAATGCATCAAATTGAGTATGTATTGCAAGGATAGATGTGTTACCTAACCAAGTTACTGTTTGATGATTTTTGTTATCCCAATCCTCTAATCGTTCAATATACTTAGCATCATCCTCAACATTCTTTTTAGTGGGCTTGGTGATGTCTCCCGTGACAATTTGCCATAGTTTTCGGCCAATCAAAAAACTCCTCATTTGATGAGCCCAAGTGATGTAATTTGTCTCATCAAGTACAGTCGTAATGGGGCGCAAAATGTCATGTTTCTCCATTAATAACAGTACAAGTAAAAAAAAATTCGGGTTGCTGTCAGTTCTGACTTGACAAATCTAGTGAGAACAACGATCAACGGAGAACAAAGAGCGACGGATCTGGGTGTTGCGTTCACGGATCTGGTTGTTCATGAGTGAATCTTGGCAGTGGGAGCAATGCGAATCGTTGGTACAAATCTGGCGGAGTAGTCTCGACTGAATCGTCGTTCACGGTGTAGATTGTCAATAGATCTAGCGGATCTTAGATCTGGAATGGCAGAGAATGACGAGGATGCAAGGAGACTGAGAATACCGGAGAACACAATGGAGAACGTGTCAGAGAACGCGATGAACAGAGATCTTACCGGAGGATGCGATGAACAGACGGAAACCACTGCAGACGAGTCGGACGATGGAACCCACAACAGAGAACGCGATGAACAAACATAGTGGTGTTGGTTCTTGGTCAACAACAGCAGATATCGGTCAGATCTATGAATAGATGAGGTTGGTAGCATATTTGGTTGACGGCGACGGATCTAGCGGCGGCGGGTGCTGGTAGGCGGCAGATTGTAAACCCTAAAACCGGGCTCTGATACCATGTTACAAATGGAGTATTTTATTGTATATTTTTGTGTGTGATAGTACATCAAATAAATATACACCGATTATACACATAAAGAAAGTATTCTCAATAAATACAAAATTATACTTTTGCGTAATACGTCTAATATTATTTCCAAATAATAATAATAATAATAATAATAATAATAATAATAATAAATAGTTTAAGATTAATTTATATAGTGCTTATAGTTTTATGTAAATTAACTTCAAGATGATTTTAGATAGTTATGATTTTTTTTTTTTAACAATATAGGTTGGAAAATCGAACCTCTAACCTCGAAATTGGTAGTGTACAAACGCTATGCTAGTTAAGCTATATTCATTTTGACTTGTTATATAATTAAAATAAATCGTCTAATATTATTTTGAAATAATAATAATAATGATAAATAGTTTAAGATTAATTTAGATAAATACTTATAGTTTTATGTAAATCAACTTCAAGATGATTTTAGACAGGTATGATTTGTTTTAAGGAATATACAAAATTTGAAGTGTTTGTTCATATATTAGCAGAATTTTCTAACACTAATGTATTCCAATGATAACAAAATTTGTACTGTTAATCTTGATGTTAGATGTTCGATGCTCCAATTATAGAAAAAAATAATAATAAAATCTAGAGTTAATATATATAAAATAATAATAAAAATACAAATTTAGTTGGAACGGGGCCCCATCTAAAGTAAAAACACGTTTATGAAAAAGGATGGAAAGGTTCTCGTGATTGTAACCTTTATTTATTATTTTATTATTTTTTATATATATTTTTTTGGTCTTAGTATAGATTTGTTCTCATTTTATTCACAATTATTTTTACCTTCAAGAATATTAACCACATACTTGAGAATTAGAATGGTCTTTTTTTTTTTTTTTTTTTTTTTTTTTTTTTTTTTTTTTTTTTTTTTTTTTTTTTCTTTCTTCTTCTTCTTCTTCTTCTTCTTCTTCTTCTTCTTCTTCTTCTTCTTCTTCTTCTTCTTCTTCTTTAGCCTAGTCTTTGGTACCTAATAAAAAGTCAATTCCTAAAATGATGAAATTGGTTTAAGATAATTTTTCTTCTAAAGAAACAAGTTAATTAATGTTGCTTATTCGAAAACTAATTGAAAATTCATAACAAAATAATCTTGAGATTAAAATCACTTTTGAAAAATTGTAAACCAAACACAAATGCATTTAGTTGAAATATTTATATAAAGATTTTTTTTTAAAAAAAATAATATTTTATTTTTTCAAAATTGCTTAAATGATAAAGTATGTTGAACTCATTCTGCTTAACACATTTAGACTATATTTATTTGTTTATGTGAAGCTGTGAAAGAAGCTGTGAAAGAATAAAACAAATCGCTAGAAAACTAAGAACTTTGTACACGATTTGATGTTTGTTCGCTCTGTGTACGAGAATGTGAGATGTTTGTATGTTAAGTTATTGATATGTTTATTTAAGATGCTTTTTCTACTTAGACATTTGTTTACTTTGTCTACGAGAATGCACGGGATATTTGTTCTTTTAAGTTACATATTGATTTATTTATTTAGATGCTTTTCTCCGCTTAGGATATTTGTTAGATTTCTCTTCCTTACATTTATGAGATATAGGATCGATTATCTGTTCAACAACTTCCGTAACTACTATTTACCTCAAAATTAGAGTTCAATTCACCCACTCATACGATAAAAAAATCATTTTCTTATAGAATAAAAATCATATGGAGAAATATCTTAACGCCACCACTAGAAAACAAGCATCGACAAAACCTATTTTTTGCCAATAGTAAGTCAATACCATCGATTGAACCTCCACTTTGCTGACAAGAAGTTAATAACACTATCATTCTTGTAACTGTTATATTTATTTATTTTTTATTTACATTTTAATAATAACATAATGTGCGAAGTGAACAACTTTTCCAACTTAGTTATAGAGATAAAAGTACCTCCAATTAATTTATAATTAGTAGATATTAGGGACATGAAAATTAATGAATCTACAATTTGTTTCAAAACAATCTTTATCGGCTTTTGTCATTAAATTCATAGATAAATAAAAGATGTGTATAAGGCTTATGTGAACAAATCTAAATGTATATACATGGACAAAAATTTTAGTTCTTTCGTTAATGACATTTTTCCAACCCCTTACTATAACTTCCAAATTTACTTCCTGTACCGTGTTTATACTTGTTCACTTAACATATAGCTAAAAAACAAAAAAATCTTCATAAATTTTATGACAAAAGCCTTCAATAGTCGTTTTAAAAAAAACAAACTTTGAACTCTTGAGATTAAAATGAAAATTTTTAAAGTTAAGAGGTATAACTTAAATTAAATCAAGCTAGTTCACATATACTTTTTATAATTTAGGTTTCGTTTGGTAATCGTTTACCATTTTTTTCTTTTTTTTTTTTTTAAAATTAAGCATATTTCTTTTCAATTTCTTAAAAAATAGATAACAAAGCAAAATTTTAGAGGTGAAATGAGTTTTTATAAGCTTAATTTTCAAAAATTAAAAATGAAAAAAAATCAAATGATTATCATAAAGGACTTTAACACACAATTTTTCATCAATAAGTCAACTTGGGCAACCATTGTAATTTAAAATTAAATTGCCATCATGGAAAAATTGCTCAAACTAACCAAAAACCTAAAAACTTCTATATAATTGACCTCTTTTTGAAAATATGTTTTTAAACCTTTTGAAGATGTGAAATACCCACTTTACTCTTAGTTTTAAACATTCTCATTCAGTTTTTGAGTTTCGCCTATTTATGTTTCTTTTTATATTACCCAAACATCACATACCAAAAACGATCTAGGTTTAGACTTTGTGAAGCTATTTCAAGGTAAAGATGCTTGAACATTTTGTTCAAAAGCATGGTTGGAAAGAACATGAAAAAAATGTATGAAAACAAGTAGTCATTTAGCTAAAACGAAATTGCATTGATGGAGATATGACTAAAAATAAAATTCAAAAGTGATAACATAGAGATTGCACTCTCGAAGTTAGCGATCACGCACCTGAGGTCAGCAAGCACGCACATGAAGTCAACCCTTGCGCAATTTTTGTTGCCCTTAGGTTAATTTGGTTATGGTCATATTTACAAGTGTACAAGGGTTAAGTTGGATTGGGTTGATGCTCTTTTTTGGACTAACCCAAAAACTTGGGTTGGTTGAGTTGGCAACTCAAAAGACCCAATATAAATCTTCAACTCAACCCAACCCATAACTCTTAAAATTCAGGTTGAGTTGTTGGGATATAACTTATTTTTTTTAAATTAAAAATATGTAAATTTATTTACAACACTTAACTAATAACTAAAATCTCATAAAATCTAAATATTAAATACCAAATAGCTATGACATTTATTACAAATTTTAAACTTTGTAAAAATTTTAAAAGAATAATATTAAAAATTCATAAAGTAATATATATATAATTCGGGTTGAGTTGGGTCCACATAAATTTTTTTACCCAACCCAACAAGAATAGAAAAAACTGAACCCAACCAAGAACAAAACGGACCTAATTCAACTCTTACATTTTGGGTTGGGTAGTTCGGATTGTTTGGGTTGTCGAGTCATTTGAACACTCCTATTCATATCTTCGTCCATAGAACTTTGTTTTAGCTAAATAATCATTTGTTTTCATATGTTTTTTCATATACTTTCTAGCTAAATGTATAAAATTGAACAAAATGTTAAAACATATTTAATTTTAAATGTTTTACAAAGTTTAAACTTAAATAAATTTTTGTATGTAATATTTTGGTAATATAAGAAGAAACACATAAGACAAATCCAAAAATTGAGGGAGAAGCGATTCAATTAAAACTAAGAGTAAAGTGAATATCTTACATCCTAAAAAAAAAAAAAAAAAAAAAAGGGTAAAAGGAAAGTTTTTGTATTTTGGGTTAGTTTGGGCAACTTTCCTGCCACCATGTAACTTATGTCATAATTATTAGATGTTAAGAGTAAAAAAGAGTTTGCATCACCAATCACCATGATTTTCCGGTCTTATATCAACGATATTATAAATGTCCGGTATTCTGCCTGTTTTTGTGCATGTTTCAGCTGCTGCGTTTGGAGAGAGAGTGTAGAAAAAAGAAGATAGAGCTGCGAATATCAGAGTACATACACAATCTCTAACCAAAATCCTGTTCATTAAATTTGATGAACGAGAAAGAAACAAAGTAGATTGCTCAATCAATCAATGGCGGGAGTAGAATTGCTGGACATGTTTCCGCATCGGGACCTGGAAGAGGGAGCAACTGCCTCGCCTGATTGGAATCCAACTGATGCTGTGCTGTTTGTTGGACTGAGTTTGGTGCTTGGAATTGCTTGCAGACACCTACTGCGAGGCACAAGAGTTCCTTATACAGTTGCCTTGCTTGTTCTTGGCATAGTTCTTGGATCCATTGGTTCGTGATTCTTCTTTTCGTACATTTTTATATTCGTCCTTATTTTCTGCTGACTGTTGTTCGCTTATTGTTGTAATTTGATCATTTTCAGTTTCCATTATATCTGGAATCTTAATCGTTTCACACTCGGTTTTGATCAAGACATTTTGCATGTTCTACAGTTCTCATTTAATCGTTTAATTTAAGTTCTTATGTTTTCTAGTTCGTACTTGAGTTCCGAACTCAACTTCTTTGAAGATGAAACAGTGAGGTATTTTGCCGGGAAAGAAATGGAATAAGTTTGACCGGTTGGGAAGAGAGTAGATCGTAGGGAATTCGACTCAACTGATTGAATTAACACTTAACAGTTAAAGTATAAATTCGAAGTATGTAGATTCAACATAATTTGTGTACTGGGAGTCGAGGACTGAAATTGATTTTAAGGATATGATAGATGCCTAAAATCTGAGATTGATTTAAATATTGCTGGCAAGATAACGTTATCACTTGTTGGCTTGGCCCATTACTGCAGTTCTGAATGATAATATTGCGATTTTATATGTATATTAAGTCTTTCAGTTAATGAATTTTCAAACACCTCCTACCACTACCACTCACTTGATGCTTTTCTTTCCTCAAACTGTAATAATCCGCAGAATATGGCACACATCATCAATTGGGAAAGATAGGGGACGGCATACGTCTCTGTAAGTTCTGTCTCTTTTCTCATCATCCTAGTCACTGCATCATTAGTTCTGAAGTTCTTTCTCTAACAATGTCAGTCGTAGCTCTTAAAACCGTTTTGATGCATCTAAATTGCAGGGGCAAAAATTGATCCTGATCTATTACTGGCTGTTTTCCTCCCTGCTTTGCTGTTCGAAAGTTCCTTTTCAATGGAAGTGCATCAAATAAAGGTGCCAATTCATCCTTTTTAAAAACACTAGTCCGTTTTTATCTTTGTTTGGTGACAAGAGAACTATACTTATTTCGACAGATAAGTTTGTATAATGGCCACTTTCTTTAACTAATTTTGTACAATTCCTTCTGGATGGACTTCTTGTCTTCTAAGAACTCCTGACTCTCTGGGGCGGTTCTGGTAGCACTTATATTAATCTGCCTTGATGTATTTGCATACAAATTGCGAAATGGGTTTATGGCATTTTTAAACTGCCGGTTAAATGGCAATTTGATAGCTACATTAATCCAGTTGTTGCTAACTCATCTAACATTACAACTAGTGGCTTCTACTAACAGATATAACAGCTTACATAATTTCAAGGACATCCTTACATCAGTTCTACCACACACACTGACACGCACACTCATAAACGAAAGAAAAGGAGAAAAGAGAACTCGCCCTTAAGTTATCTTTCAGGAACAATTTGCTAAATATATTTCTGGTTGCAGAGGTGTCTGGCCCAAATGATCTTATTAGCTGGTCCAGGTGTTTTAATTTCAACTATCTTGCTAGGATCTGCTTTCAAGGTATCACTAGACTAGACTATGAGTTCAGATAGTTTGAATTATTTTACGTCATTAATTTTTTATGCCTTACTGCAGCTCACTTTCCCATATAATTGGAGTTGGAAAACATCATTGTTGCTTGGGGGACTTCTGAGTGCCACAGATCCTGTGGCTGTTGTAGCTCTATTGAAAGAGCTAGGAGCAAGTAAAAAACTGAATACGATAATAGAAGGAGAATCCTTGATGAATGATGGGTATTATTTTTTAATTATTTTTCAACTTTTGTCATTTAAATCAACTATTTTCCAAGTAAGTTGTTAGATTAATAGGTTTGATCAGACTAAATACTTCATGTCATCTTTTCATTAATCTGGTCCTCTTTTAAAATATTTATTTTCGACATCCAGGACAGCAATTGTGGTTTATCAACTTTTTTATCAAATGGTCCTTGGAAAGAGCTTTAATTGGGGAGCTATAATCAAATATCTCACACAAGTCTCGCTGGGGGCGTATGTACCATTTTCTCCTTATTCAATTTGTGCATTTGGCCAGCTAATTTTTAGGAACAATCTGCTAATTCAATTTTTGGTGCAGGGGTGTGTGGCCCATATGGATGTTTTAGTTGGTCTCCATGTTTTGATTTCAAGCTTCTTATTATCATTTTACTTCTTATTCTATTTGATCATTTGAGCAATCAATTATAGTTTATCAACTTTATTATCAGATGGTCCTTGTAATCATGTCTGCCTGGTGTCTTAATAATCAGTTTGGGAATTGGTCTTGCTTTTGGGATTGCATCTGTTCTATGGCTCGGATTCATTTTCAACGACACAGTGATAGAGATTGCATTAACTCTAGCTGTGAGCTATATTGCTTACTTCACTGTATGTTACCCTCTTCACTCTTGCTTGATTATCTAGTCTGAATGATGTATCTGTTAATTAGTCTAGTAATGATACTAATGAATACTGTTATTTGAAAGGAATTGCATATTACTTCAGAAGTATTTTCAATTAATTATCAATGTATTGTGTTTAAGAAACCTAGAATGTAGTGCTGAATAGTTTTGGCATTTTTCTAATGGAGGAAGACTCCTTATTGCACTAGGTAACTGATAAGAAGAATGGCAATGTTCCTCCTGGCTGGTTTACTCTGAGACAAAGTACTAGTTAGTTGCATTTGAAAGTTTATTTCAAGCTTATGGAATCTAGTTAATTAGTGTATGCTCTGATTTTGCTAAAGGAGAACATTTGAATTTTCAGACTGACATGTGAGGTTGACTAACTGCTTACACTAATTTCCTGGCGCTCTTTGGTTGGGCATTCTAACTGTTGTACAAAGAGATTGAAGATGAGTGTTGGGTGTGGGACTTGCACCTGACAAAGACAACTTTCAGAGCTTGAAATTGGGAATGAGCTGAAATTTTGGCTTTACTGGAAAATTATTTATCCCATGTCTAACAAGCAAACAGATAATTGACTGTGGGTAGAGTGCTTTGTTGTGTTCTCAAAATCTTGTATTTTCCTCGCTTGCTATCAAGGACAAAACTTTACACAAAAAGCAAATTACGTTCTGGATGCTAAATGTCCTAACAACAAAGTAAAGTTTTCTTCTTGTCCCTGCCCCTCGGGGGTTTAATGTTGTGGAGGTCAAAAAGATATTACGTACCCAACTGTTCCTGGTTCCATTCAGTTGAACCTTATATATGTATATTCTTAAATCATCAATTTACCTAAAAGCTTAAGCTGATGGGTGTAGACAAATTTAATATTATATCATCTAGCATATATATCGTGAAAGAGGGAAGTTAAGGATCAAAACCACCTGTTTTAGAGTTATAGCCAGCCTGTGAATGCTGGACAAGGCTGCTAAAGGTGTTTGGTTTAGTGTAGTGGTTTTCTAAGAGCTCTAAGGACAACATTGCCCAGTTTTATTTGGAGGGATAAGAATCTTAGGGTCGTCAATGATAATCGTAACAAGTTTTTCAAAAAAACTGGGATCTTGATATCCTATTGGGGTTCCCTTGTATTTTTCCTAGTTTAATTTTACTTTTCTTGGAACAAGATACAAACTTTTTGTTGATAAGTGAACACAAAAATGTTTAAAGATATGAACTCCTATAAAGACTGAAAAGAGATTTATAAACAGTATACAGAAACATTCTAAGCATGGCTCTAAGGCACCCCAATTAATTATAATACTATTGAACTAGAAATCCTTGTACTTGGCTAAGTTGAACCACCCTTCCCAACTTCTTAGCTACACCATCAAAATATTTGATTCCGTTTATCTCATAACTCTGAAATGATTTTCTTGACTGCAAAAGCCCAAACCAAGAGCACCCTCGGGAACAAAACAAGCCTCTATATATAGAAGCTGGAAGTATCTTCTATAGGGCACTGTTCAGCATAATCCAAATAAGATTACCGATCTTATTGGGGCTCTTTATTTCCATATAGCTTCAAAATCTGTTTTGGGTTTTCCATCCCAAGGAACTTTTGAAGCACTCAACCTTGTTGTCCAAAATATCCAATAATGATGTAGACACATCAATTTCAGCATCCCACAAAAATCATCAAATACCAATCTACCAACGAAAGGATACCTCATACCAACATCCCAATGATTAAGGAAAAAAAGAGAAAAAGAAAGAAGAACAAGTCCAGAGATCCATCCTGAACAGTTTTGGAGAGCATATTTTTGAAAAGCTTGCTAAAATAATATGTTCAAAGAAATAATCTTTTCCAACTTCCATTGTTTTAATATATTGGTCTGAGAACGTCAAAAACAAATGTTCTTCTTTCTTGTCGCATGGCAATCATTTGCCAAACAGATTTGTAAGGCCGTAAACACTCTTCCCTTTGTATACCATGAAATTATCTTCATGACTTTAAATTTTTAGCATAAAAGAAAAAAGGAAAAAACTTGGTCAGATCATAACAATATTAACTTCACTGAACCATTGGATCCCATTTTATACTTTTAGCTTAATTTCAAATAAAGAAATTCCAGGACCCTACTTCCTCAAAGGATTTCAAGAAATCCATACTGTTAAGTTATTGACAGGTGCATTGAACTACTCAAAGGTTTTAAAGTGATCTTTGATGAGATAATCTTGAAACTAAGTCTATCAATATTCGGATTAATCTCATTGTGAGGAGCCTCCAAAATAGTAATTACTTCCTAAATTAATTCATAAACCCCTTCTTAATATGCCTCTTCAATGTTCAAATAGCTTAGCGCTTCAGTTGCCAAGTAATTTCTCTCTGATTCAATGCTACTCCTGCTGAAATCAGAAACCTCGTTGAATTCAATGAAGTCTTCCATTTCCTCCAGAGAAAGCTGGAGCTATTTGGAATAGCTTTCTCTGAGCTCCTTTTATTTGGGTTGGTGACTCTTTTCCCATCCCTATTGTATTTTTCTTTTTTTTGTTTCTTGAATACCGCAATTTGCGGAGATTGATTACTTTATAATATTTTTCTTAAGACAATCAAAACATCATTATATTGAAGGAGTCTTTGTGCTATGTGATCCTGTGATATAACTCTCTTCTTTCTTTTTCCTTTTTTTTAAATTTTTTTTTTAAGAATTTAATATTTGTTACCAAACTGTTACCGAGAATATTTATAGAAGCAAGATTTCAAAATTGTTCTCTTCTATCATTTATTTTATATAGTTCTTCTGGGCTCTTCCTCTTCTCTTTCATGGGATTCTTCTTCTGTTCATGATAGGCTCAAGAGGGAGCTGATGTGTCCGGTGTTTTGGCGGTGATGACATTAGGAATGTAAGTTTATTTGCCTGATTATACACAATCTGTACTTCAAGGTTACATTTCCTGATTACAATCTACTACTAGGTTTTATGCTGCAGTTGCAAGAACAGCTTTTAAGGGTGACGGTCAACAAAGCTTACATCATTTTTGGTATACTATGCCTTTGTGATTATTATCTCATATTTATTGTATTAATAAAAAGCTTATTTTTCACGGTTCCAGTGATTCATGCAACATGAACAGTTTCTTCTTATGTTCTTTGATGAATTGAGTACTCTCACATATCCATTTTGTGATATGTGAGAGTGATAAATACTTATGAATAAAATACGGATTAATTTTTGAATTTCTAATAGTCATTATAAATAACCTTGGTGATGATTCTGTATTTTTGTGATGGGAAAAAAAAACATTTTGCATTAGCTTTATATTATTAATCTAAAAAAATTTTCATATTTCACACACATGTATGTTTATGTACATTGACAAGGTAACATCCTATTCATTATACTTGCAAAAATTGGACTGATATTTTATTTGAACGATCTTTTTCCAGGGAAATGGTTGCTTACATAGCGAATACGTTAATTTTCATATTGAGGTGAGAGCTTGACTTGAGCATGCTTGTTTTTCTTTTCTTTGGTGATAACATAAAGGTCGTGAATATTGTTACCTTGTCTGTGTTGACATGCCAATGATGAATTCTCCACCTCTTTTCTGTGTTGACATGCCAATGATGAACACGTTAATTGTTGATTGCAAGGAGATTATCCTTGACTCGAATAGTTGATAAGCTTGTGCATATGACATGATCTAACACTTGTGAATGTTTAGGCATTGGAGCTGTAAGTGAGTGAGTTAGCATATGGATTGTTATATGTGATGCTTAGAATTTGTGTGAATAAAGCAGCAGATGACTGAGGGTAGAAGAGTGTAAGAGTGTGTTCTCTCAAAATGACCATATTTGTATTTTCATAATTTTTCTTTTTCCTTTCTGTTCTCCTCTCCTCTTCTGTGTGCTAAATTTCTTCAAAATGATCCTATAATTTCTCCAGCAGTTATGTGGGAAGTTTCTTGGGGGTTAACGGATAAAACCATCTTAGCGATGATGATCATACACGGACACTTATAGAATCAAGTAGCTTTATGCTTGTTTTTCAGGAGAAAAGCACATCCTTGATCCTACTGAACAGAACTAGTAATCCCCTGTCGCAAATTGCAGAAAGCATCCCTAGAATTGAAAATTGTGTTTCTTTTTGCTAAAAAGATTTAATCATGACTTTTCTCAAAAGAGGAACAATAGCACAAACCTCCTCAATGATAGACCAGATGGAGATCAGAGAGCCATCTAGACTTATTTGGAAGAGGCCAGCCAAGAAATCTTTTCATTTGTTGAGGCCTTGAAGGAATCCAAACTTTGGAAAAGAACAGTCATGAAATGTCTATTTGAGCTCGAGCAGTAATAATATGTAGAAAATATTCACATATAAGAGAGACATAGGTTTATTTATTATTTTAAATACTAGTATGAAGCCCAACATGAGCATAACTCAACCATAATTAACATGTACTCCTTCCCTTGAAGTTGGAGGTTGAAATTTCCATACCCCACATTCATATACCCCTGTGAATAGAAACTACCAGCATGAACACTTCATGAAAAGACATTCTTATACACCCTCACCTTCACTCACTTGGATAAGATGTCTTACTCTCACTTATCTGCTATTGCACTTGCATAAGATACAAGTACAAGCTGCTTATTTATAACCAAAATATCCTTAGGGGCTCAGTAAAAAATGAATAAATTCTACTCTTCTTTTGGAGCCCAATACCTTAGATATATTCTTGGAAGTATAACCAAATCCAAAGACTCCTTTATTTGTTTAGAAGTTTAAAAATATGTCCTTTTGTATGACCTGTACTATTTTTCTACATCATTTTAGGACTTTATAGGTCATGAGCTAGACCCTTTTCATTGTATTTTCAATGTTTAGTAAATCTTCCTACTCTTCTCAGTCTAATACATAAGCTAGTTGGTTCTGATGAAATAAAACCCACGAGCTAGTTAGTCCATGTTACTTCTTGCCTTCAAAGCAGTGGTAGAGTGCAATAGTTTCCATAATATGTCCTTTAATTCCAGTGTCTTATTTAAATTTTCTTCACTGTGTTCAACAAATCGTTACTTCCTGCTAAAAGTTACCACAATTGTTCCAAATAAAATAATTAATAAATTTATTTTGCAGTGGAGTTGTTATCGCTGAAGGAGTTCTTGGAAGCGAAGGAATTCTTAATAATGGTAAAGATATCACTTCAAAAAAGTTTTCGTTTTGCTTTTCTGACTAGTAGAGGTATAATCCTCATGTCACTTGGGAATTGAAGAGGATGGTTATGATATAACTCACTCTTCTCAAGCCCAATCACTACCTGACCCAAAAAGCCACCTTGTACTCGAGGGAAACTCTGTAAACCAAACAGCGACACCATCGGTACACTCCCAGGTTGCATGTCCTCCATCCCAGTGCATCAGAACTTTCAAAATAGCAGGGTCGGCTCCTGTCTTCTGCAAACCCAAAACCATGATTGGAACAGCATGCACCACCATATTTGCTGTCAGGGAGTTGACTATTAACAACTAAAAACTGAAAACTAACAACAAAAACAAATTCAAAGTCAAACATAACTACAAAATTACTCCTAAATAAACTGGGTCAATTAGAAATGCGTCAAAAGATGAAGGATGTTTGTCTAAATTCGTATGCATGTATACCCCCAGCTATGTTTCTTTCTGTTTCCAGTTAACCTTTCACTCATATCTGTTCGAAAATGTATATTCCCTTCTTTTTGAAGTTTGTATCCTTTAAAAGTTTTTGTTCCTTTTCATTTATCCAAGGAAATTGGTTGAAAAAAGAAATAAGGAATAAGAAAGCACAAGAAAAAAAGGGAAAAAAAAAAGGAAATTGACGAAGGGGAAGATTCAGTTGAGATTGTATGATAAATGCATAGTGTTAATAGCATGTGCTTATGTTTGGGCGTTGGTCATTTGTATTTATGACATTGGTTCTGTTCTTTGGACTGGAATCCTTTTTATAGTTAGTGTTTGGACTCCTATTTTTTGAGCCTTATTATTATTATTATTTCTTTTTGTACTCCCTTTTATTCTTTAATTTCTTAAATGAAAGTTCAGTTGCTTATAAAAAAAATATTATGTGGTTTTGATGTACTGATACTTTTATTAAATTGACAAAGAATAGAAGGTGGTTCTTCAGTACTTGTGCTTACATGTTCTATTTTAAATATATTTATCGTGTGAATTAAAAAAAAAAAATCCGAGGCTCATACTACTATTTTTATGTTATAGGAGCTTCATGGGGCTTCCTCATTCTGCTTTATGTGTATGTGCAAGCTTCTCGATTTATGGTTGTTGGTGTATTGTATCCATTTCTACGATATTTTGGATATGGCTTGGATTGGAAAGAAGCTACAATACTGATATGGTCAGGTCTGCGTGGTGCTGTTGCTCTGTCACTTTCACTGTCAGTTAAGGCAAGCTTTTCAAATCAATGCTAATATTCATCTTCGCTATAGGTTTATAAATTGACCATCTTTTCATGTAAGTAAGCTCATCAATATATTTTCCCAATTGCTAGTATTTTGATTTTCGTGGTGACAATTAAACTACTTCACAAATCATAGGATTTAAAAACGAAAAACTCAAGATGATACGTTATAAATTATTGACCTTGAGATTTTTGACTCAATGGGAAACCAAAGGAAAGATGTGAAAGTAACAGATGGATCATACGAATCTCTGCAGACTATTTCCATCTATGTAAATTGTTGAAGCATGAGTAAAATTTGAATGGCAATTCGTATTATTCAAGATAAGTAGCATAAAGGATGTGGCATGAAGCTACATTTCAACCTTGCATGTGAACATTTGGATATTATCAAGTTGATATGTTGTTGACATAATATGACCAAACCCAGTCAAATCTAATAGTTTTAGCTTTTGAACCAGTAGTAATTAATTTAGGGTTTTTCCTTTTTAGTGATTGGTTTTTTGGCTTTCTTTTTCTCTCCCTTTTGGGTTTGGGAAATTTCCCAGTAATTTTGTATCTTTTTCATTAAACTGTTCTGGTTAGAAAAGGAAAAACCTAGTATTAGATCACTAAGTTGTTAGGTATCCAATTCCACCCACACTCAGTAAAACCCAACAAGTAAGGAGAAAACAGGGCTGTAAATGGATGCCCCTTAGCCAATGGATCTTTTGCTTGCAGACGTTTGATCGTGTACTTGTGCTTTGGAGACTCCATAAATGATGTTGGGCTTTGGGGATTAGTGGTAATTAAAGATTCATCTAATGCCCCTTAGCCAATGGATCTTCTGCTTGCAGATGTTTGATCATGTAATTGTGTGACAACTCAAAAATCTGGGCTGTAAATGGAAGACCTTTCGTTTATGACTTAGATTCTTAGTCCATAGTCCCATGTTCAAAGAAATATTCTTGTATGCCTCATCAATCTTAAGTAAATTGCTTCATTCTCACTAATTCTTATGATATTATTCAGTTTCAGTGCCCAATATTTTAGCATGTGTAATTTCATTTTCTCCTTATTTGTAAACTCTTGTTGTTTCAGCGATCAAGTGACCACTCATTGTACATCAGTTCAGAAACTGGAACTCTGGTTAGTAGTTGGAGCATTTAATGTTTAACACCTTTCTGACTTTATATTAATCTTTGAAGAAGACTTGAGGATTACATATTGACCACCAAATTTGATGGCACTCCGTTACAGTTTCTTTTTTTCACGGGTGGAATTGTATTCTTGACACTTATTGTAAATGGTTCAACCACACAATTCATTTTACATTTTCTGCACATGGACAAGCTCTCCGTGGCTAAGGTAAATCTCTATTTGATCTTCTGAGTGCAGCTTTATTACTTTTTCCCCTCGTATATGGAGTCCTTCGTTTTATCTTCTGTCCCTCGGTCTACTAGTTGAAAAATTCTGTTAATGATCTTTTTACATTTTTCAGCTCCTTATTGGTAAATATTTAGATTATTTAATCTTATACAAAGGAATACATTGTCTAAGTTCTTCATTTAAAGTTCACTACAAGATAGATGCCTTGCAGGGATGATCTCACGGCTTTCATTATAGCCATATAGATCGCCCATCTAATTCTTCAACCATCCATTTAACTCTCTTATTCATACTTTACTGTTCCCTCTTGCATTTATATTTTCACACTCTTCCTCACTTAGGGATGATAAAACGACACTGAAAAACCGACTTGATCAACCAAAACTGACTGACTTTATTATTTTTATTTTTTCACCCTTTTTTTTTAATTTTCCAATGGCAACAAGGGAGATGTAGTTGAAGTTGGATACTTGGCTACGGATGGTGCTTGAGTTGCGTGGTAGTCACCTCTTCTTCTCCCTTTCTCTCTACCATTTCTTCTTTCGCTTTTTTCACATTTTTTTCCATTCTCTTGGTAGTTCACCAAAGGTTTCACTTCAGGTCGATTTTGGCCACAACTGTGGTTGGTCTATTGGTGACTTGACATCATAAAACTCTCCAAAACTGACCTACCAACAATTGCCGACATGTCTGGTGTTAGTTGCAGTCCATAAATGGACTGACTGACCGATGAACACACACCCCTACCCTCACTTTTAGACTTGAAAATTTGCTCAAGGTTCAACACGTGATTGTCAAAAGTAATTGGAGAGTAAATATTATTAATTAGTTTGAAGATAAAATCTCATACTCAAATACTTACCATATAAACTACTATTGGTTTCCTCAGACAATATCTCCTACTTATATACTATACCATTTAAATCACCAAAGATAACACCGAGCTTTGCATTTCTTGGTTTGGTCAGGGAGCTCAGTGTCCTTTTCCTTTGGTTTTTGTCGTTCTTTGTTCGATAGGGAAGCGACTAAGGTTGCCTCTTTGTTGTCCTTACTTGATGAGTTCCATATTAGGCTGGAGAGAAGGGATGTTAGCGTTTGGAGTCATAACCCTCTTGAGGGTTTTTCTTGTAAATCCTTTTTTCAGCTGTTATTGGATCGCTCTCCCGTTAGCAGGTTGGCCTTTGATGTGCTTTGGAGGATTAAGATTCCTAAGAAAGTTAAATTCTTTACCTAGCAAGTTTTATTTGATTGTGGGAACACTATGGTTAGGCTTCTAAGGAAGAAGTCTCCGCTTATGGGGCCTTTTTGTTGTATTATTTGTTGGAAGGTGGAGGAAGACCTGGATCACCTTCTTGGAGGTGTCGGTTTGCGAGATCGGTGTGGAACTATTTCTTTTAAGAGTTTGATATTGAGCTAGCTTGCCAAAGAGATGTTCGGGAGACAATCGAGAAATTCCTTCTCCATTTGCCTCTCAAAGAGAAAGGTTGGTTTTTATGGTTAGCCGGGTTGTGTGCTATTTTGTGGAATATTTCGGGGTGGGAGAGGAATATCAAAGTGTTTAGGGTTGTGGAGAGGGACCATGGTGATGTTTGGTCTTTGGTATAGTTCTATATTTCTCTTTGGGTTTCAGTCTCAAAGACTTTTTGTAATAATCCTCTAGGTAGCATCTTACTTAGTTGGAAACTCTTTCTTTAGAGGGTTTTGTGGGCTCTTCTTTTGTTCCTCTTGTATTCTTTCATTTGTTTTCTCAATGAAAAAGCAATCCCCACCCCCCCCAAAAAAAAAAAGAAAAAAAAATTGCTGGGCCAAAAGCTTAAGATTTACAGTAACTTTGATTTTTTATTAATACTTTCACACTCTCATTCTCATTCCCATCAAACAAACACTACCAACATTTCTTGATGAGCTTTTCAATAACTAAAATGATGAAGATAGCCAGTCTTTTCCACTTGATCTTTATTTTTGTCCAATCATTCTAGAAACGCATATTGGATTATACAAAATACGAGATGATGAACAAAGCATTGAGCGCCTTTCGAGATCTTGGAGATGATGAGGAATTGGGACCTGCTGACTGGCCTACAGTTAAAAGACATATTACAAGTCTTAGTCACGTGGAGGGGGAACCATTGCACCCGCACAATGCATTTGAAAGCGATCAAAATGTTCAGTCTATGAATTTGAGAGACACTCGTCTGCGACTTTTGAATGGTAAAGTTAGCTAATGCTGCTACACCTGGCACTGCTTGTCTATTTATTTGTTTGTTTAACTATATACCAAATTTAAATATTATGTCATTTTCTTGATTTAACCTTTTCGAGCTAGAACAAAATCTTGTCACCTTCAATTTAGTGATATCAATACAGGTTAAAAGGTTCATTTGATGAAAACTTTGGAGTAATAAAACATCTGATAGAAGTCGTGGATAGTGTTTCCGGAAGTTTTGTAGATGAAAATCTATAAGGTCTTATAGAACATCATTTTCTTTTTCGTAATTGGTATAGTAGTTACAAGATTCATTTCACAATAATACATTTGGACTTTTGTTTTGGTATAAATGTAATTTTCTTGGATCAAACTTATAACTTCAAAGGATACAGATTGAACAGCTTATTAAATATTTAAGGTCGGATCCCTATTGTGGGCTCTTTTTTTCGACTCTTTTTTTTTTTTTTTTTTTTTTTTT